>JAEPRC010000173.1:0-65680 GCA_016758945.1 Mucor plumbeus
CGCCAAGCAAAAAATTGCCAAAAAAATTTTAACCAAGCGAGCCAAAGCAAGTAATACCCTGAAAAAAGCTCATTTCAAGCGAGCCCAAGCAGGTAGCTCGCTCGCTTGCTTATGCTTGCACTGCTCGGTTGCGATCACTACAAATAACGCAAAAAAATACCTATTATTTGAGGCATTATTTGTCACTCTAGCTCTATTTTTCATAAAGTTATTAGCTTTCTTCGGAAAAGTCAAATTTTGGACGAGGGTATACAAGGGGAAAATTCATGATTTTTCAAAATTGATTTTATGGTATAATATGATAAAGCCAAATAAAAGAACCATTTTTGGCTAATAAAGTATATGCTTAAATGGTTGCTATCTTGAGTTATAGTCCATGAAAGCTGCGTTTTTGTAATGCTTTTAATGGAAATAGCTTTATAAATAGTGTATGAGCTAGATTGGGATTTTTGCTAGAATTATTTTTTTTTCTTATATATCTGTTTTAAAATATTGCTCTTTGAGATTACTTCAAAATTGCAAGAGTTATCAACTAAAAAATAAATATTGTAGTAATTTTTTTTGGTATTTTAATGTACAGTCCGCATAAAACGGAGTTTGACAATTCAGGTCCCGTAATTCGAGCCTGATATGTAGTAAATTTGTTCTTTGAAGGGGCTTTCTGGTGCAATCTTTAGGGCAACGTTGTAAAAAATATTCTAAAATACACACTCTGACCTCCTGTATGTTCTCAGAGCACATGGATGTGCTCAAATGAGG
This sequence comes from Mucor plumbeus, assembly GCA_016758945.1. Taxonomy (NCBI): domain Eukaryota; kingdom Fungi; phylum Mucoromycota; class Mucoromycetes; order Mucorales; family Mucoraceae; genus Mucor; species Mucor plumbeus. The sequence goes on from JAEPRC010000173.1 coordinate 760, forward strand.
TGGTCAATAGGCTCATAAGGTCATCGATGCGCTCATATGAGAGTATTTTAGATATTGAACGAAATGTTAGTCAATGTAAATGATTTATCAAAAGGTAAACGAATAAAATTATTCAAAATGAAAAAGTACCGATTTATTATGAGCTTATAGCGAGGGTTTATATACTAATTGGATGAGCCAATTAAATGTGAATAATAGTATAATTAGAATAAACATGTGGATATTGTGTGAATATAATAGAATCATGCTTCTATAGTCCCATAGTAGCATGATGATAACCGCATAGAATGTAGCATTGTATGATTTGCATGTCAAACATCATGGTTTGACAAATACTCTAAACTGGTAATTCGGTAATTCCTAATTCTAATAGATCACCCTTGTCCAAAGTTTAGGTTTTTCAAAGAAAACTGGTAACTCTATAAAAAATATCGCTAGAGTGACAAATAATATCTCAAATAATAGGTATTGTTTTGCTTTATATGTCTGTAATATTAACTTTAAAATTTTATTATAAAAAATTTTTTTAATCTATTAAAAACAGATTTTTATGTTTTTGTTTTTTATACAAATTTTTTGGTGATAAACGTTTTCAATAAATGTATCATTATATGTAAAATTATGTTTCATATTGAGGTTATTTAATAAGACTAGCCAAGTTACTATACACTTTCGATGCCAATTTTGCATTTTAAAAATTCAGGATTGTTTTTATCAATTTTTTTATCATTATTGGAAAGTTTTTATTTTAAACCGCCGTCACACCTGAGATGCATGAAATTCAGAGAAAATTGGTCAAATTTGTTATTTTTTTGCAATGCAATGGTATGTAGGGAGTGTTTATATCAGAAACCATAGCAGTTATGAACGGAACAACTCATTTTAAATTGAAACAAGGTAGTAAAATAGTTTTTCAATCCAAACAATTGTGTTATGCCAAAATACATTATAGTTTACACTGTTTACTTCCATATCACCTCCTTCTGCCAATCTACATTCTAACCAGACAGGCAGAATACTAATGGTTGTGGCTAGGGCAAATCCACAGTATAGCCGATACTTTGGAAGGAAGTATCAACTACGAATAATCTATTTTTCTATGTGGCTCATTAGCACAATTAACGCATGTCAGACTTAATAATTTAATATTAATAGGTGACGATAGGCAGCGCTATTAATATAGATGTTAGATCTCAAGGTACGGACCCTCCATCAACAAATTAAACAAGAACAAGACAGACACTAAGTATGAAACATGCCAATTAAAAATAGTATTCAACACAGTGTATTTTTGATATGTCATATCACTATGGTTAATACAGTACTTATCATATTGATCTATTAACTCTATACTCTATAGTTATATTCTCAGTAGTAAATAGTAAATAGATATAGAAGACTCATACCTCTATATATATCTTAATAAACCTTAGACTTCTTTTAGTTTTATATGCAGTTAGAAAAGCTGATACACCATTTTCTTTTTTATACTGTATCGTTAGTCATAAGCTTCAAGAATAATTCACTCACATCCAGGGCCTCGGCCTATAATTGATGTTATTATAGTGAATTAATGCATCTGTGCATTAATCTACTGTACAACATATCTTCAGATAGTAAAACCCTCGTAATAGTTATAATGAGTTTATATAAATGCATCTAAAAAAAGATGTATTGCTAATAAAAGTGTAATATTTGGCAAAATATTAATGCAAATTTTTTTGACATTTCACATTTTACAGCTTAGAATTTACCATGACGGAGCCCCAAAATTGATTTGACAAATCGATCCAAAAAAACCGTTTAATAGCTCAGGAACTATAAAATTAGTTGAGATAGTGTACTTAGTGGTTTTTGTATAGTTTTAAATTTTGCACTTAACGAAGTAAAATTTGGACAAATGTCTCACATTCAATTTCGTGTAAAATGCGCTTAAAATTTTGAATTTTTTTTTGAACATACACATCACTTTTTATGAGCACGTTTCAAATTTAAACAATCGATAAAATACACAAAAAATTATCTGTCAATGTAGCTATTGATTAACATTATAGCTACATTTGTGGTAGAGAAAACGAGATATTTGTCATTTTTTTTTTTCAAATCCAAAATTCGAGTCGAGGGTATACTGGTCTTTTTTAGGAGTATATCGAACATTTTCTTTTTTTATGCATTTTTAAGAATATTTCTACGAAAAACCAATATTTTAAAAAACTTAAAATGAACCTGATAGAGCTCACTAGGCTCTATAACAAAACAAATAGCAACTGCTTTTCAATTTAATGATTATTTTGAAATCTTCTACAAAAAGTATTAAAAAAGAAAAAAAAAAAAAAGATGCTATAATTTTTTTATAATTGAATATGCTATAAAAAATTTTAAAACAAGTAAATTTTATTATTTAAAAGTGTTCGTATAGCTTAATTTTTTGTAGAGATATGAGAGCTCAAAGTATTTAATTTTTAATAGTAAAATACGAGCAAAAATCTGAAAAATTAGCACTGAAAAGTTATACCAACTGCAAAAAAAAAAAAGGATGTTTTCGAATAATTGTTTTAGATTAAAGTTGAACATTTCAGGTACATTGGCATATGACGTTTTCTTGGTGTTATTTTGTGAGGAAAAAAGTAGATTAGGTATAAAAACGAGACTCAGTTTTTAAGGAAAAAGCAGAAAATTTTACCTGTTTTTGTGATTTTTGTGAGATATGAAATAAATTTATGAATAGATAGCATAATACAACTAACTCATATCTCTCTAGCAGTATCTAGAGTATATATAAAAAGTACTTAGTATAAGGTTGGTTATAGAAAGGAGAACACTTTCCTGACGCTAGAGATTGAAAACTATGAAAAATAATATAGGAAATAAAATTGCAGCTCTTCTACAGCGCTCCTCTAGGTTTATTGAAGATAGTTTGTAATTAAATAAAAGGCCAAAAAGGGTTCTTCAATACATTTGGTATTTATAATTGTAATTATTAAATTCTACTATAGCAAATTTATTAATGGGTGATTTATCCGTGTTTAATTATTAAGTATGTGGAAAAAATTAATGACTCTCGAATGCTCTGTATTATAATGTTAATTGTATAATTTGTCGTAATTTGATCTTAAATTTTCGTTTAAGATTTATTTAATAAGTTTGATGCGGTAAAGACTAGTAGTATTTAACTACAGCTGGTATACATATCCCAGGCATTGAACTAGATAGAGCGTCTAATTCGTTATACCGGACACGTTTTTTTACCCCCACCAGTCTGTTATAACGAGCCCCGACTGTATGCAAAAAAATATGCGAAGATACAAGAACCCCATTGGCAATAAATCAGCCTTTACATTTGATATGAAAGTCAAGGAAATTAGGGAGATATGCTTGAGTTACTTTAACAACTAATTTATTTTCGTGGACTACTAGGCTTTACTTATGCTCTTGTGGATGTATATATGAAATACTGTATGATTATAAATGAATAAAACTAAGTTTAATAAGAAACACTAATAATCCTTAGCAGCTTTTGCTGCAAGATCTTGCTTTCTCGATTTGCTATTAGGGTCATAGTAAGGTCTCTCGGCCTATCCAAAAAAAAAGCATTTAGTATTAGTCATTAGCCATTTGTGTTTTATATTTTGTTCAATATATACTACTTACAGTAGGTGTAATTCTCCAACCATGGCGTCTTCCTTCTGTAAAATAATCAAAAATAGCGCAGTGAAAGGTACAACGATTATCCCAAACAGCAATTGTATCCTCAGTCCATTTAAATCGAATTTGAAAATCATGACCGCCGCTAATATGGCCAAACAAATACTTGAGCAAGAGGTCTGATTCATTACGATTTAAACCAACAATGCTTTTAGTAAAACCTGGTTGAACAAAGAGACCCTTCCATCCAGTGAGAGGGTGAGTACGAACAACAGGATGGACTGAATCAACGAAATCACGACGAATAAAGTGACCAGTACGTTTAGCATTTTCTTTGTGAACTTGACCAGTGTGAACAGCTTCAAGACCTTCGAGGAATTTTTGCATTGGAGCAGATAACTTGTCATAGGCATCATAAGCAGAGGCCCAAATAGTATCACCACCTACAGGAGGCAATACGTCAAGCTTCAAAAATGTTAAACCAGCAGGTTGGTTTTCATAGGTAATATCACTATGCCATCCTAGTTTTTATAAAATTTTAGGATACCTTTATATGGCGTAAAATTAGCGATTACCTTCATCAGCAGATTTAGTTTCAAAATATTTTCTAGTTTGGGGACTAAAAGAACTTTCTTTAGCTTAAGATAACAATGTTATTTGAATGCAACACTTACTTTTTCTCATCGTAGAAAATACTAATGAGTTCTGGAAGACCTTCAGGATGGCCAACACTATTGTGAATGTGGCTATTTTATGTAAATTTAATTAGTATTAATATTTTATAATTGTTCTTTGAGTCTATATCTTACAGAGGACCAAAATGTCTACCAAATTCAACAGCTTGATATGGATCAAGGTCTTGATTACGAAAAAATACAACACCTCTTTCGGCAGCCAGCAAGGCTAAATCATTCTTTTGTTGATCAGTGAATTGAGATAACTGAAGACCATGCACTTCAGTACCAATGGAAGGTGTTAAATCAAAGATCTTTTCAGCATTATCATAAATAGAAGCCTTTTTAGGGTCTGCAAGCTTTCCTGGGTCATGATGCTCAAAAGGTTCAAGAGGAGGATACTATATAAATTTGAATTAGTATATTATATGAATAAAGACATGGCTTCACACTTACAGAAGTTTTGGGATAGATTTGGTAAGGCCCTTTTTCTTTTGCCAATGCTTTCAAGTCAAGTTTTTGGAACTGTTCAGAGATAGTTTCAGTAGAATTTGTGGTATTAGGAGGCATTTTTGTTGTTATTACTAGATTTTCTTTGTTACTTAATTACGAGGATATTTATATTGTATGCAAATTACCATTTGAGTAACATCGGTGCTCTTGTGAATTATCGGGTAACCAATGAGTGCTGAAATGCACAATCTTTTGAAATGTAGCAACTAAAGCACGTCAGATCAATCAAACAATTCGCAATGTGTAGTAAGCTGAAGAATAGGCACACCATTCTGTAGATCAAATGTCATTTTAGGAATAAACTTACCCCGTATGAAATGTGATTTCAATATTGATTTCCCACCAGCGTAAGTATTTGATAATTAGATTTTTATGGCTATATCTGTATTTTAAAGAGTTTTCATAATCATATAAAGCAAACTAAATTAAACCTAGTGTATTTTATTCATGCTATAAACTTTGGAGTGTCTATACGTATTTTTTTTTTATTTTTTTTTTACAAGAGAAAATGATTCTTATATCATATGCAATACACTTAAATCCATATAAACCCATATTTGTCTCGAATTGTAATCCTCAAGTTCTATGAATAAATAACAATAATAACTTATTTGTATATATTTTATTACTTCAAAAAAAAAAAAAAAAAAAAAAGCGAGATGGTAGCGATCTCTTATTCAATAGTTTTTACATCTATATTATTCTTCCTCGTATTATAGCATAATTGGTGTAACATTATTTTTGAGTAATTTCGCCATACTTCAACGTTATTGTTATATATAATTTTCTGTGTTTGATCAGTAATAAACCATGATTCCTCCTCTTATCTATCAAAATCCCAAATGTGGGAAGTTATTTATGATTGCTGATAATCCTGTTTTGATAATTCTTGTAGTAATATTTTCAACATTTCTGAATTACAAATATAATCTCAGAGTTTAATAAAATCAGGCATATTATTATAAAACTTCATTAAATTTATTAGGTAAATTTTAAAGTAAAAACAAGTTACTATTGACTTAGTTGGATTCTTGTTGGGCCTTTTCCTCACGAACTTGCTTTTGTGATTTACTCTTGGGATCAAAATAAGGTCTTTCGGCCTATTTATATATATGGGATGTGTTAGTCATTATATAACAACTATAGCAATTATAAAGCTTACCTGTGTAGTAATTCTCCATCCATGACGTTTGCCATAATCCAAATAATCAAAAATGGCAACATGACTAGTAACACGATTATCCCAAACAGCAACAGTATCCTCACTCCACTTGAATCGAACATGGAAATCGTAACCACCAGCAATATGATCGTATAACAACTTCAAAAGAGCATCTGATTCATGTCTGTTGAGACCAACAATACGGCGAGTGAAACCAGGTTGAATGAACAATGCTTTCAATCCAGTAACAGGATGAGTACGAACAATGGGGTGAGTGTGTTCAATATCATCACGACGTACAGTATGTCCAGAGGCAGCAGCACCTGCAGCTTGTTCTTTACCAGAATGAACAGCTTCAAGTCCTTCAAGTCTCTTTTGAAGTTCAGGTGAAAGTCGATCATAGGCAGCGTAACTAGAAGACCAGATGGTATCGCCTCCCGCTTGACCAGGGAGTGTGTCAATCTTTAAAAAGGTAAATCCAGGAGGTTGAAGTTCATAACTAACATCACTGTGCCAACCTGTAAATGTTATTAGATATTGTTATAAGCATACAAATTGAATACATTATATACCATCTGCAGTTCTTCTTGCTACGAATTCTTTGATATTTTGATTTGCAGGAATACTAACCAAATAAGACTAATAAATATCTTATTATATATATTGATCAAAAGGTACACTTACTCTTTGCCATAATAAATGGGAAGGATTTCAGGTAAATTAGGGGGATGTCCACCAACATTGTGAATATGGCTATATATGTAGATATGTTAGGCTTAATTATGTAGGTAGATCTTAATTAAACACTTACAGAGGTCCATAGTAAGCACCAAGCTCCTTTCCTTGATAGGGATTAATATCTTGATTGCGGAAGAAAACTACGCCTCTTTCTGCAATAAGAAGACCCAAATCATTCTTTTGTTGATCTGTCAATTGAGACAATTGGATACCATGAATCTCAGTACCAATATTGGGAGTCAAATCAAAGACCTTAGTAGCATTGTCCAAAAGAGAAGCCTTCTTAGGATCGGCAAGATGGCCAACGTCTTTGTGTTCAAATACAGGAAGCTTGGGATACTACATAATATATAAGTATTCTGGTTATATGAATGTACACTTAAGCATATATATTACCTTTGTCTCGGGAAACTCAAAGTAATAACCCTCAGCAGCCAATTGCTTGATATCAATTTGCTTTTCTTCAATGGTATTTTCCAAGATGGCAGTTTCTTTTTGTTGGGGAGGAGACATTTTTATTTAGTTAATTTTGAATTGTATGATATTATTAAATAATTATGTCTTTATTTATACAATTTCTAATAAACAGATAATCTCAAACAGATAATGGTGTCAATTAGGCAAAGGATGAGGAAATCTTCTCAGTATGGTGAAATAAACAGTTTAGTATGAGAAAATCTAGGAACATACACATATGGGGGTTTTTTTTTGCACAAGGGAATTTTATGGACAATAAGCATAACGAAATGACTAACTCAAGATGATGGTGAGCACTAAATAAGATATCGCGTCATATATTAGGTGATAAGCAGGTATATATAGGTCATTATTTTGCTAATCCAAGCTATTTGATACAAATAGTAGCTTTCCAATAAAAAGTTTGGTAATGTCTGTGCTATACACTCATTTTATGCCTGTAATATGCGCAGCTTGCATGCACATTTGCAATAAGATCTTTTTAAATTTGCACATTTAACGCATAAAAAATTGTGTGCAGGGTACATTATTTTCATATACTACGGTTTGCTTGATATTTTTATACATCTCTAATATATGTATCGACTTTATGAAAACTTTTACCCGTTTTTATTCTTAGAATTTGTTACTGTTAGGTATTAAATTTTGGTCACGTTCATAGTAACGAGCATTGCTATTTAAGTTCATTTGAAATAATTTGATCGATTTAAACCTAAATATTTAGTGAACATATGAAAACAAAAAATTTTGTTATATTCTTAACAGTGTCTATTTACCGTTTATTGCAAAAAAGTAATTTTTGTTTGGCTTAGTCATGAAGGCAAACTCTTTGAAACTTATATTTGATTTTATTGACAGGTGAAGTTGAAGTAATTTTTTTTTTATTATTATTTTGCTTTTTAAAGATTTTTTCCAATATTTCAATCATTGTGTACAGTATCGCATCCAACCTATATGAAATATAATCATATTAATTTAACCCTATTTTTTTTTTTTTTTTTTGAAAAAAAGCATGTTCGAAGTGGATTTACATGGAGTCTAAAATAAATGAACACAGATGATAATCTTCTCTTCAATAGTAATTTCGATTTGCATGAAAATAAAAGGTAGGCCACACACCGCATTTAAATCGAGATTGATATTGTTGGATATATAATGTTCATTGGAGTATATGTCTATTAATAAGTCAAATATACTTAATAATTGGAAAAAACAACATTCAATCTGAAAAATGGGATATAGCAACCAGGAACGCATAGCAACCAGGAACGCATAGCAACCAGGAACAAACTTCCATGGCAGCTGTCAATTTAAATCATCAATTACAATAATTTATAGTGATTTTGAGCAAGAATATAGTAAGTCAATAGCGTCAGATAGCAGCATGCTATTGAGGCATGGAGGCTGATGTCAAAATTGGTGTTTACATTAAACGCGATCTGACCGCAGTATCGTTTTTTTCTTCTTTTCTTTTCAACTCTTTCCTCCCTCTTGCCAATGCTTAACAGGTTATCATTTGACCAGGTTTCCTCTGTAAATATTGATATTTTATATATGGGGTCTAATTAAACTCGGATTACATGTAATATGGGCCATATTTAGGAGTTCTCTTTGCCATTATAGCTTTCTTTAATTTATGTTATAAAGGATATTTTCGCACAGTTTAAAATTGGCCAGAGCATTCTTTTTTTATTCGGTCGGTTGCTGCTCTCTACATTTTATTTAGACTGAGCACTATATATATGTATATATATATATATATATACGGCAAGCAGATATTGCATGTAGGGCATAATCTTGTAAATTATATTCTCCCTTGCGTCAGGAAGCTTTGTTTGCATCTCTGTTGTACCCTGGCCTGTGCTTGAATGATGCGTTTCTAAAAGTTAATGGCACCACCAGAAGGAAAATTTAAATTATTCTTATCTGGGTCGTAAAAATATATCTTTGGCTAGAAGTCCTTTTTCCTTATGCTTAATTAGGTGCATGTACATAAAATATTCGATTGATTTTAACCTGTATAAAATATCGGAAAGCTGAAGACATTTTGCCATGGCTATGATGCACTCTCTCGTATGCTAGGCCACTGTTTCCCAGTAGTAGGCATGAAATCTCAGAAGCTCTTTTTGGCTGATAATATTCGAGATTAAGTATTGACAAAGAGTCTTTGGCGCCCCTATATATAAAACTTTTGTGTGCTAACTGGATGACAAAGGTCGAGTTGTTAAGGATTAAGCTTTATTGAAATCTGAGGGCTGAGTTCTGGAAATTGGGATCACAAGTATTTTGACCTTTTCGTGGTTGATTCTGATAATCATAATTTTTTAATAATGAGAACTAACAAAAATACATTTATGCAACCTTTTAATTTAGCAAGAGTTTCTTTTTATTTCATGATAATAAACGTTCTTGTTACTTTATAATACACTGTATCATTACCTTTGCGTCTACTTCAAACACAAAACTGCCATAATAAATTAATTGTCGTATAGATTTGTGTTTGAGTACAATTAATAACTGATTAAGTGTCATTGTCTGCCACCAAAGTCATCAAGCTACATAATTTGCGTAGTTTGCATTGCTTCAAAAAATTAAAAAATAAGAATAGATACAAAACATGCTATTTTACAATTTGATATTTAGCTTTGAAGTTTTTACCAATTCTAAATATCACAAAAAACCTTTAAAGACTGTTGATAATGTAATTTTTATATTAAAAATGCTTATTGATACGAAGATCCAGCACACACATTGGAAGTATACAAGTTAAGTATGGCTATAAAAACATGAGGATAATTTTATGCTTATTTTGCTTTTTTAATGAAATATTGGTATAAATATATATGATACAGATAATGTCGTGAAGTCGTATTTCTTTTTCTTCACTCAAAAGTAACTGAATTAAACAGTGACCTTCCAGAATACAATGTGATTAAACATATATTGTATGAGGTCCCTCAACCTTGGACCAGCATAACTGATTACAGCATAAGCGATAGGAGATTTGCGTCTCCACAGCACAATAAACAAGAGCATTAATATCAAAAAATTAAAAAATGCATGTTTCGCAATAGATCTAAACAACCATAACCAACGCCATCGATGCAACGATTTAGCTTTGAGTATATCCCGTCTTCGTAATGAATCGATTTCTTCGCATAATGCAGCGACTTCTGTTTGTAATGTTTGTATAGCTACATCAGATGGTTTTCTCTTTTTCTTTTTTCTGATATTTGAATAAGGGTGTTGGGTTGGAGTTGATAAATATAATGAAGATGTAGCAGTGGCCACTTCATTATCAAATTCTTCATCCTCATTGTTATGTTCATTGTTGTACAAATTCCTTGATTTTGGGGACAATTCAGGTGTTAATGGAAATTCACTAATGATTGGGCTAGAATAATGTGAATATAGCTGCTGTTGTTGTTCTAATAAAATTTGCTCCTGCTCAATTTGTCCTAAATAGTATTCTTCTTTCTCTTGATCATTTGTATCCCATTGAATAAGATTTTCTAGTGTGACAAATAGAGAGAATTAGTAAACTAATGATCTTTTTGTGGGGATATTTCATTATTATTTGTGTACCTTCTTCTGCAGAATTAGTGTTTGTATCATTAACTTCTAATAGATAATTTACTGATTCATTTAAACTTTTTGTCAATTCTGAATTGGGAAATCGATTTAAAAACTACATAATAAAATGATAAATGATTCGACTATGTTTTGAATTTAGGTATATTTACTTCTTTTAATAATTCAACCAATGCATTGATATACATAATTTGAGCATCAATTGGGCTTCTTCCTCTCATTTTATCCCACGCTTTCCTACATACATGAAATGCTCATACAATAAGACTTAACTATTAATTAATGGATACATAATAATACCATTTTGCATATGCAACAATCTTTCTCGATGAAGGTTTCAATAGCATACAATCTCCATTTAGTGCCTGTTTGTATAGTCCATAAAAATTCAATTTATCTGCTATTGAAGGTTGAAATGCGCCTCCGCTTTCTGTTGGTAAAGAGCGAACTACTGCTAATGCTCTACAAAATCGAACCTGCGTAACGTATAGTGATTCTGATATAGTGCTTGCTGATGCCATTGTTTGACTAGATAATTGATGAAAGGAAAAAGAAAGGAAAAAAAAAAAAAGAGTCTTTACTCTTTGACTATTGTATAGACCTTTGGTATTACACGTGATAGTAATATTTTAATACGAAAACCTTTTATGTAATACCAAAAAGTAAGGAACTCTTATATTCCCAGTTTCAGTTGTTATTTGTGTCATATACAGAAGGGTTTCCATTTGATAAAAAAAAAGAGGGTTTGAATCATGTTTTGGGGAAATCCAAATCTTTAGTTGATATTTATTTATTTCTTTTTAGGCATGTGAATGTCTTTAGTTTGGCCAGTAGCCACTGGAAGCAATAAAATTTTGTTTAATGATTTTATCTGAATATTTCAATAGTGCAAGCAATTGTATGGTCAGTACAAAAGGCATAAAATGTACTGTATAATGTTTTGATAGTTACAATTAACTATCACAACCGATGCTTTGTTATTTCCAATTACAATTGATAAAATTTTGAAAAAAGATTTATCAAGTAAAAAAATCTTGTAGTTCAAGGTCGTTACCTGGTCTTTGAATTTACAGTGCCTGTAAGACATACTGCATTTAAGCGCCATATGTAGCACAAAAACTGCATTTGCCATTGACCCCTTGATAAGGAGTATTTTACTATAATTTATCTAAAGTGATGATATGGCTATCATTATAATACGACCGGGAGAAAAGCCAAGTTTAAATATTATCCTTTTGGTGTAACTGTAAATAAAGATGTAGGTACTGCATAAAAAACTAAACTAACTTGATTTCTACATGTCATTTGGCTTAAACTAAAGTTTATACTGAAAAAAAAAAAAAGCGCAGTTTATCAATGTTAATGCTTTTAGATTACTAAACAACGGTAATCAGGTCAATTTCAAGCGTAAATGTACCTCCAACCACGGTTAACTTGAGATAAAGCCTTGTTTGTTGTTTAAAAAGCAACTTGTTTGTATTTTCTTGCGCTTGGCTCAAACTTATTCTTGAACAAACAATACACATATCATTTAAAAAGAGGTTACAAATCCATTTTTTTTCTGTTATCTTTTGCTTTTTTTATTATTTCTTCTTCTTCAATTATGCCTGAACTCAAATCAAAAAAAATCCTTTTTTACATATTATCATTGGCAATATGTTCAGTGTTTTTTGTCAGTACATTTTATTCAACAACAAACAAATTGACACCCCCTTCAAAAGCAATTGAGATCCCCATTGCTCAAAACTCATCACAATCAGTGTCAAAAGAAAATTACACCTTTGATCCTAACTGGAAGCAAAGAAATTATGCTCCTCCTCCACCAGAAACATTAGTAGCAATCATGAGCAATGTCATTACTAAAAAAAACAAATCCTTTAGACTTAAATTAAAATCGGATGTCCAAGAAAAGAAGGTGCTATTGACGGCTGTAGTAAATAGTGGCATGATTGATTACACATTGAATTGGATAGAATCACTTCGGCTCACAAAACAAGATGATAAATTTCTGGTCTTCGCTATTGACCAAGGTGTAGTAGATGAGCTTACATTGAAAGGATATGGAAAACAGGTAACGTTAATACCCAATGATTGGTTCCATGTACCTCTTGCATCAGATATGGCCCTGTGGAGAAGTAACGATTATCGACCAATTACGCATGCAAAATCCTTGGTTGTTGAGAGGTTACTTTATCTCGATATCACTGTTTGGTTTACCGATGTAGATATTGTGTTCCTTAGCCCCTTTATTCGTGAAACAATGCTGGCTCAAATGGCACAAAGACCCAACACACATATGATATTCAGCCAAGAAGTAGATCACCGTAGTGTCAATTCTGGATTCTATTTGATGAAGCCTTCAAAAATTACAAAGCAGTTTATGGATCAAATTATACGAGAACAAGATATAACAGAAACATTAACGCAGCAAAGAGTGATGAATAATGTGTTGAAAAAGATGTTTCCTACAGATATAACTCTAAGTCCATACCGATTATTAGACATGCTGCTCTTCCCTAATGGTAACTATTATTTCAAACTGAACTTGCCCAAGAAATTAGGTATCAAGCCAATGATAGTGCACGCTAATTTTTTGATTGGTGATAAGAAAAAAATAGCTCTGATTAAGGCTGGTCTTTGGTACAACAATAGCTCTTAAATAATTTGCCAATGTGCATTAAATAATAATAAACTAAAAAAAATTAAATGTGTATATATAGGTTGATCACAAACAGCTTCCAGTATATATCTTGGGTGCTAAAAAATATATACGAGTTGGTTGTACGTTACACGTTTTTGAAATTATTTTGTATCTCTCAAAAGACCCAAAAACAGATAAAATATACTGGTTTTCCTTTACAAATTGCGTCTAACTTTTCATTTCTGCCCAACTTTTTTTTTTACTAAACAATATCAAAAAAAAAATAAGATACTGATGTAGCGAAAATGGTCAACTTTAATCTAAAAATGAGTGTCCTGGAATAACCTATCTCTAGCAGTTAGTATAACTTTTTTAGCGCTAATGTTTCTGATTTTCACAGCTAATTCACTGTCAAAAGTCAAACAATTCCGGCTTAGTATCTTTGCAAAACACTAAGCTATACCAAAAACTTTTAATAATAAAACTTACTTGTTTTGTAACGCTCTATAATATATTTAAATAAAAAAAAATCCGAACACTTTTTTACTCCCTTTTTTTGGCATTTATGTAGTAGATTTCAGAATATTTGTTAAACTGAGCAGCAGTTATTTTTTATTCTTTTTATAGAATTCTGTGAGCTCCTCCATTAAATTCAATAGAGTTTTTTTTTTAAAAAAAAATGTTAACTTTTCATAGAGATACCCTTAAGAATGCGTAAAAAAAAAGAATGCCATCGGTTTTGCTCCAAAAAAGATTATACCCTCGTCCCAGATTTTGAATTTGAAAAAAAAATTGACAAAACTCTTGTTCTCTTTACGAAAAATGTACCCAAAGCGTTCATCAATAGCTAAATTAATAGATAATTTTATTGAGTATTATAACAGTAAATTAAATTCGAAGCATGCTTATAAAACATGGTATGAATCTTCAAAACCCCGTTAAAATTTCAATCGCATTTACGCAAAATTTAATGTGAAACATGTGTCCAAATTTCATTTTAGCAGATGCAAAATTAAAAATTATACAGAAGATAGTTAATAAACTATTTTAGCTTACTTTTTAGTTCATTAGCCATTAGTCACTTTTGTTTATTGAATCATTTTTGAATCGATTTGTCAAATTAATCTTGGCGTTCAGCCATGGTAATTTTTAAGCAGTAAAATGAACTATTATTTTGATTATCTTGGTAAAAAATTGAAATTTTTTCGGTTAAATAAAAAAGATAAAGTAACTTTCAACGGGATTTACTTAGTGGTAACAAACATTTACAGCTCAATTTAGGCTCTCAAATTTTTAAACCGATTTTCGGTTAACTTTGGCTAATACTAAATCAGTGAACCTATATTTTGTTTTATTATAAGAAAATTATTGTGTGAGTTTAATAAAATCCATCGCCTTCATGCAACATATTATAAGACTAGAATGATATAAAATACAGATAAAGAGATGTTTAAAGAACTTTTTTTCCTCGAATTTAATAAATGTAATTCCTCTATTTCTCATAAATGTAGTACAAAAAACTTTTGAAAATTCAATTGAAGTATTTAAATTGAAAAACTATTTTACTATCTTGTTTCAATTTACAATAAGTTGTTCCATTCTTAATTACTATATTTTCTGATTTAAACATCCATTACGGGAAAAAAGGTGTAAAATGAGATATAAACTACAACTTTTCTAAAAAAAAAAATTACTGTGACAATAGCTGCAGAAACTGTTTTGCATGAAGATGTTATTGGGAAGATGAAACTTTCTAATAATTTTACGTAAAAAAATAAATAACTGCAAAGTTTAAAATTGCCAATTTCGCATTTTTCCCCATAGTGATCCCCAGACATACCATTGCATTGCAAGAAATAACAATTTCGACAAATTTTCTCTGAATTACATGCTTCTCAGGTGTGGCGGCGATTTAAAATAAAAACTTCCTGATGATGAAAAAATTGATAAAAAAAATCCTAAATATTAAAAATGCAAAATTAACATCAAAAATGTATAGTAACCTAACTTGCTTCATTAAATAACCTCAACATGAAATTTGATTTTGCATTTAATCATATTTTTGTTAAAAAAGTTTATCACCAAAAATGTTGTAAAAAAAGCAAAAACATTAAAATCGGTTTTTAGAGATTCTAAAAATACTTTGATAATAAAATTTTACAGTTAGTGCCATACACAAATAAAGTAAAAAATATGTATTATTTGAAGCATTATTTGTCACTCTAGCGCTATTTTTCATAGAGTTATTAGCTTTCTTCGAAAAAATCAAAATTTGGACGAGGGTATACAAGGGAAAATTCATGATTTTTTGAAATAGATTTTATGGCAAAATATAATAAAACTAAATGAAAGAATTATTTTTGACTTATAAAGTATATGCTTAAACGGTTGCTATCTCGAGTTACAGTCCATTGAAGTTGCGTTTTTTGTACGCTTTTAATGAAAATAGCTTTATAAATAATGTATGAGCTTACTTGGGAGTTTTGCTAGATTTATTTTTTTCCTTCATATATCTGTTTTGAAATATTATTCTTTGAGATTGCTTTAGAATTGCAAGAGTTCTCAACTGAAATGTAGATTTTGTGGCAATTTTCTCGGTATTCAAGATACAATCTGCATAAGGCGGAGTTTGACAATTTAGGCCCCGTTATTCGAGTTCAATACATAGTAAAAAATCTACTCTTTGAAGGGATTTTTGGTATAGTCTTTAGGGCAATGTTGTAAAAAGTATTCTAGCATACGCGCTCTCACCTTCTGTATGCTCTCAGAGACTCAGAGTGTTATGCACACGGTTCTGAGTGAGCATCTTGGTTAAGATTAATGGCACAGTTTAATATGACATCATGTTCTGTATTACTGTGTAATATATTATATATTATAAAGCTCAGTTAATATTGTGGAATGCGGGATTATTGTATCACATAGGTTTGAGGTTTGATTGAATATGTAAATATATACTTATTTAGATTAGTCTTAATCAAACAAGTTTGGATATAAAAGAGATGCTTTCCATCTTATAATATAGTTCTTTAGTTTTAATATGCTGTTTCATTTTATAACGTTTTTCTTTATTTTTATTAAATGATTTAGTACATATTTTCAGCTAGAAGATTAGTATAGTCTCCTGGTGCAACAGGTTTCGAGGATATATAAAATTGATGGAGATATATATCAATGATTAAAATTAAAAATTCTTTATTTTATTTTATTTTTTGCATTGCGTGATGTAGCGAGGGTATCCAAGGTTATGTTGGCTTGCCTACTAGTATGTTGTTGAGAGTAGTTACTAAATAAACATACTTGTATCATTTTGAATTGCCATTTCAAATTTAATTGTGCATAAAGCAAATAAAAATTTTACATTACAAATGTACTACATAGAACATCCTCAATGGTCCAACGGCTAGGATTTACAAATGTACTACGTTCAATCAATATCTAATAAACAATTAATTGCGTTTAATTCTACTGTATTAGCCCACATGGCAGGTCAAATCACAATAATAGATAGGCTCTACGCATTTATCAGCTTTTCAGTTACTATTAAGAAATCACAGAGTGGGTTAGGCGTATTCATCATCTTCGGCATTGCGCGTAAAACATAAATAAATGCACGTATATTGTTCAAAATTCAGTAGGATCCAGATGCATATTAGATTTTCATACACTTTTGATATCTTTACATATTTTGATTTTATTATAACGGATTGACAATAAGCTACTTTTCTATAATAAAGAATGATTCAAACTTATGAGGGCACGTAAGCTCTTCTCAAGTTTGTGAGATTTTTCTGTTTGTAACCAGTTCCTAACAATGTTTATATTTTAGCCATGCTTGAACAAATTACTAAATAGTATTTCACCAAGCATTTTTATTTATTTTTGGTATCTAGAAGAGCTAAATCCTTCAAAGGCTTGTGATGCGGATAGTTCAAGATCTGCAAATTGGATGTCTTGATAATTTATCTTTTCACTTCAAGTCAATCTAGTATCATTCAAAAAAAATATATATATATTGAGAAGGGACAAACATGATAGTAGTTATTATGCCACAATTTCTCACTTTATAAACAGCTAGCTCCATGAAAAAAAAAAAAAAAAACTTTGCATCATTCAATCTATTTAGTTTGTACCAGAAAAAATATAGTTTTACCTATTATTTTCTAAATAGCAATACGCTCAATTATTAATTTCTCTGAGAATTAGTTTCAAAATAATGAATTCTTTGATATGTGTTTGTGACCTGATCGTAGCATGGCTAATTAACGCCAATTAATTTAATAAAGGCATTAATTGCGTTCATATCAACAGGCTTAATTGTGGTTATATTTGTTAAAATATTGCCGTTGATTACCTACACATTTACACATCGCCTCAAAAGATAAAATTTTCATCTTTGTACCACCTTGGAATACGTGGCATTTTTGCAACAAATCAATGTTCAACATCTATCACATGCATAAACCTGTTACTAGGGCGTTAATGATGAAATGTATTGAATCTCAGTGTTTGCAGGATTTCAATTTTGGGGTTCAAAAGCCTACACCTTACTTCTCTTTACATTTCTCTTTTTTTCTAAAATAACAATGTCTGCTCTCATCGATTTTTCAAAGATTTCATTATATCTTGCAATTGCACATATCTTTTTCAATCCAATTTTTTGGAATACAGCTGCAAGAGCAGGTAAGTTATTCAATTAAATAATGGAATTAACGGAATGTTGATACGACTTAAATTAGAATACAGGAACAAGGTATTGACAAAATTGGCTGGCGGAAATGCTTACAGAGGAACATATGGATTAGCTGTAACTATCTTTACGTTGGGTCTTACCAGAGATTATTTGTAAGTAGCATAATTGTTTGTTTCAAAAACCAAATGCTGACCCTAGAATAGATACCATCAAGCATTAGCTGACCAACCTACACATCCTTTCTTTGATCAATACACAATCCAAATTTCTGCTGTTCTTTTGTTTTTGACTGGTAATGTCCTCGTTTTATCATCTATGTGGGCTCTTGGTGTTACTGGAACTTATCTTGGTAAGATTTCAAGCTTTATATATAAATATATATATATTACATCGTATTTATGCAATCATCATCATTTTTAGGTGACTATTTTGGCATTTTGATGAAGGAACGTGTTACTGGATTTCCCTTCAATGTTTGTGATAACCCTATGTACATTGGCTCTACTTGTACCTTTATGGCAACTGCTTTATGGTAAGGATTGAGATTGTATGTAAGCATTTAGTATATGTAATTAATATCTTCACAAATTAGGTATCAAAGCCCTGCTGGTGTTTTATTAACAGCCATCGTATTTGTTGTTTACAAGGTTGCATTGGCCTTTGAGGAGCCTTTTACTGGTATGATTTATGCCAATAAGGACAAGAAAAACTAAATATCACCCCTACACACATGATATTTAATGTACAAAAGTATATTTGACTTTGTATTTATTAGTGAATAAACAAATTGTATCTATTAAAATGAACATCTACAAGTATATAACCTGTAAGGAGAGAGAGAAAAGCATTGGGCTGGTCATATAATATGCAATGGTATATGTAATACATCCAAATAAAATGGATATCGGTAAAGCAGGTAATGCTTTTCTATTGAGGGTTAAAATTAAGATTGTCAGCGATAAACCCTAAAAGTATTATTAATTGTTAATCAATTGATCCTATAGCTTGTAATGATCCACTCACTGTCAAAATAGATGTAATACACAAGAATAATGTAACAGAATTCGTTTTAGCAGCTTTTCCTACTAGAACACTATAAAAAATAAAATCGCCCAATCCTAATTTGATAGCATTCATCTCATCATCCTCTTCATTATAATCATCATCAACATTATCCTCGACATTAATATTTTGTTCGATATCTCTTGCTCTATTAATTCGCTGTTTAGATACTAAAGTATTCCTCGAAAGATCGTCTAATCTAATAACACTAGAAGAATCGATAGGTTCATTATCAGCTTCATCATTGTCTATTGGATGATATCCCTTATTTTTGTTGGAAAATGGCAACCATTTTCTGTGGTTTTTGGAGTCATAATTGGATTCTTGTGTTCTATATCCCCCAATAAAGTCATTTTCTGTATCAAAACTAGCCATTCCAGCAGAGTATACAAGTGCAGGTATATTCTCTTGACGTTCTTCAGCCATTGTGGTTAATAGTTTCAGAGGACCAGCAGGGCAAAGTACTGCGAATAAGTCTAAATCACGTTTTAGTGAATTTCAAATTATCTGTTTAATTCATTTACCATAGATTGCTACCGCAATCAAAACTGTCCATGTAGTCCAAGGTGGCATTCTTAATATACTTATTGACTAAAGAGTAACAATTCTTGTGAAAAAAGTCAACAGATTGGATAAATTGAACTTACTGTAGCGGCACTGACTAGTACCAAATAAATTTGCTGCACCCAAAGTGGACTTTTCCAAAAGATGGCCACTACACCTACAACAGCTACATTCCATGTACAAAATACCATAGTAATATAATCCATTGGTACTTTATATACATTCATCATTTCACTACAATTGATTATAAATTTATGTCCAAAAATTATTTTTATACATCTTACATCCATAACGCGGAAGATGTTACACCAAGAATTGACAAAACGGATAAACCCAACCAAAAGAATAAAAACTATGCATTTCAAGTTGAATTGAGGTATACACACTTCCCCTTCTTAATATGATACTTACTTTATATAAATGATATTTGAAGCAAAGTACAAACATAAAAGTCATTATAGTAATTCCACAAACCACAATAACTGCATTTAAAACACTTCCACCTAGGCGAATTCCTACACTATCTGAAGGCAATTCATCATAAACCATCAAAGGATTACTGCGTGTAACGTTAAGCATGTAATTAGGCTTTTTTTTTTTTTTTTTTCTTTTGCTTTTTTTCGCAAGCTACCTTATTTGAAAACTATCAATATTTAACGTTATTTCAATCCAACAAGTCAATGCAAACGTTAGAATAAGGGGATAAAATAGTAGCGTAAGTTGTTCAACATAAAATTGTAGAGTTTCTCTTCTTTTTTGTTCCTCTTTAGTTTGTTCTGGAGGCTATGTATGTTATTTTAAAGGGGGGGTTTTTTTTTTCATAGTTTTATTTAAAGAATTACCAGGATTATCTCTTCAGATTGTGGTAATAAAGGCTCATAAGATTGAAATAGATCATCATCATCATCATCTTCAAGGCAACTATTCGAGGACATTTTATATTTTATATTTATTTAAAAGAAAGCGAATTTATTTAATGCTAGGGAGAGGTTTTTAAGTACTAGAAGGAGCACGTTCGTCTTCGTTGTCTGAAACACATTTGACTCCAAATCCACTGAAGTTTCCAAAGCCATCGCGCACTTTTAATACACGATCATCAGTGTCATTACCAGATTTAGATGTACCTGTCGTCAGTTTGGATGTCATTTTATCAATAACACTTTTAATAGCATCAGCAGCAGAATGATCATGGAAAGTAGTTGATTGCAAACTATGAGAAGACTTGCGGGATTTGGGTGGAGATGGAAGCTCATCATTTTTATGAGTAGGTACTTGAGGTGCTTGTCCAACTGACGCAGACATAGCATCTAATTGTTTTTTGACATCGGATTCCAATCCATCCATTTTATCTAATGTACTAGATTTATCAGTGGAAGAAGTGCTAGGGATAATTGGACTAGCAACAGGAGTGGAATATTCAGTGGCATCGTCTTCCTTTGCAGGAAGTTCTTTAAATCTTGAGTCAGATATAAATGAGCGAGGTTTATCACCATTAGGAGACGAGCTACGTTCAGTAATTTTAGAACTAAGGCTTTCAGAAGGATTCTATTTAAGTATATTTAGTTAAAAATGTACTGTTATTAATGTTGTAAACAAACTTACAAGGTTTTCAGTGTCACGAGATGTAGATGCCTCTTTGTTTAATTTAGGAGGATTTACATCAGATTCAGAAGGTGGTTTGCCCAAACTATTCTCCGTAATATCATCAAGCATAGCAGGCAAATCATCAAGGTTCTTACTTCTAGATGTAGTCCTAAGAGTATCATAACCAGTTTCTGTCTTCTTTTCATGAGATTTGTCATCATCGACTTCTTCATCATCCCCAGCAAAGCTACTAATTACTTGGGTGATCTTAGTAATAGGGTGTCCAAAGAAAGAAGTCGATTTATTATCTCTATCAACGCTGTCATCGGTCTTGGAACGATTCAAATCAGTTGAAATACCATCAGATGGTTTTTTACTATTGGAAGCTTCAGCATTTATGGAACTATCCAACCCAGTAGAACCGGCATTGACTCTAGGGCCCTTAGCGCCAAAATTTGATTCAGGTACATCAACATCCTTTGGTGATTTAATAGAATCATCAGGATTTACATTAGCATTAGCCGACAACTTGTCAAGAGAAAGTCTTGGAGAGTGAAGAGGAGCAATAGGACCATCAAAATTAGCATTTGCATCAGGCACATCCACATCAGCCTTAGGAGTTGTTATACTACCCCCAATGTTCCTATCATTATCAGAAGTTTTTACAAAGTTATTGGAGCTTAAATTGGCACCAGTTGAACCAACATTGAAGCTCTTTACATCGGCATTGAGAGAAGGCGATTCAGCATCAACATTAGGAGAATCAGCAGAGCCATTAAACTTGCCGGTAATATTGTTTTTTAAATCCACGAAGCCTGAGGTTAATTTACCAAATGTACCTGTTAAACCAGAGTGATCAGTATTCTCATTGGTATCCAAATCCGCTTGAGGGTCTTTTAAATTGCTATCGGTTGAAGGAATCTTGCTATCAGTATCGGGAGTGCTTACAGAGCTATCAAAACCAGAAGCGTTAATTTCACTAGAAAGCTTGCTACCAACGTTAGGACCTTTCACAGCAGCATTTATCGAAGGATAATCACCATCAATTTGACGTGTATCAGTAGAATCATCAGGAGTTCCGGCAATATCTCTTCTCATGCCCTTAAGATCAGCCGATAATTCAGCAAGAGGACTAGACAAACCTGTGTCATCAACATTTATATTGGTATTAAAACCAGTATTGGGAGGTTTTAAATCACCTTTGATTGGGGGAAGCTTACCATCAGTAGATGGAAGTTTGCCGTAAACATCGGGTGTATCGGTTTTGCCATCAAAATTGCTATCAATATTGGATGAATTGGCATTGGAACCCTCAATAGATGGTAATACTTTGTAAATATCAGGAGCACCAACAAAGCCTTCAGATTTGTCATTGACATCAGGTAATTCTTTGTTCACATTAGGAGTATCAGTGGAGTCAGCAGACTTGTTATCAACATTAGGTAATTCTTTGTTGACATTAGAAGTATCAATAGAGCCGCCAAATTTGTCGTCAACATCTGGTAAAACTTTGTAAATATCAGGAGCACCAACAAGGCCTTTAGATTTGTCATCGACATCAGGCAATTCTTTGTTCACATTAGGAGTATCAATAGAGCCACCAAATTTGTCATCAGCATCAGGTGATCTAACATTGGAACTCTTCAAATTAGTATTAGGAGAAGGTAATTTCTTATTTACATTAGAAGCGTCAACCGAGTTATCATATTTGCCAGAGTTATCATCTTTGTTTCCCTTGAAGCTAGAAGATAATTTTCCAAATGAGTTTGGCCATTCAGGGCGATCAGCATTTTCATCATCTTCAAGGTTTGCTTTGGGAGACTTCATATTAGCTTCGATTTTAGGAGATTCACTATCAATAGACGAAGTTTGCATATCAATAATGGGATTGGTAATTGATTTGTCAGGTTTACTATCAATTTGAGAAAGATTGACATTTGGGCTTGTCAAATCAGCATCAAGAGAAGGAGCTTTGCCCTCAAAAACAGGAGCGTTGATAGAGCCACCAAATGTAGCATTAAGGCTAGGATTATCAAATTTAGAAGCCTTGGAATCAGTATCTACAGATGGCACGTTGGAATTAAATTCAGGTAGCTCGACGTTAGATTCCTTCAAACCAGCATCAAAGGAAGATAATTCACTATCTTGCTTAGGAGTATCTACAGAGCCGTCAAATTTATCAGAAATGTTGTTTTTCAAATCCTTGAAGCTGGAAGGCGATTTACCAAGAGATCCTGACAAGCCAGAGCGTTTATCTTCTACATTGGAATTAAAATCTGCTTCGGGAGATTTCAACTCATCATCAATAGAAGAAACTTTACCTACAGTCTCAGGAGTTTTCATTGATCTGTCAAACTTGTCATCAGTATCGGGGCCCTTTACATCAGAATCAATAGAAGAGATCTTATTATCAATATCTGGAGTATTAACTGAGCCATCAAATTTGCTATTAACGTCAGGGTGTTCAAACTTTGGGCCCTTCTGATCAGCATCCACCGAAGATATATCACTACCGACACCAGTATTCAAAGAGCTAGTGAGTGGTTGGTTAACCCCAGAACCTTCCAAATTAGCATTCAGAGAAGGAAATTCTGTATTGGTATCCGAATTATTGATAGAGCTATCCGTGTTGGTACTAATATCATTTTTTAAGCTCTTGAGACCAGCAGATAACTTATTAAGAGAGCTTGATAAACCGGACCTATCAGCGTCAGCATCAATGTTGACTTCATCCTTTACTGGCATACTACGTGCAGTTGATTTATTCAAATCAGGTTTAAAAGAACCATCAGGGTTTTCATTAATTTCAGAGATATTAGCATTTGGGTTGCTGGAAGCAGTATTTGTAAATGGAAGTTTAGTGTCAACATGAGAAGTAGAATCTCCGATATGTCCATCGATATTACTCTTTAAACTCTTGAGACTAGATGATAACTGGCCGAGAGAACTTGATAAACCAGATCCATCAACGTCTTCATCAATATTGGTTCCTTTATGTGTAGATACACTATCAATTTCAGGTTTGTCGATTGATTTGTCAAGACCTGTGTCAATCTTTGGATGGTCAATATCACCACTCTCCATGTTTAAACCAGTAGGCGAAGCTTCATATGAAATTGGATTATTGAGAGACCTGTCAAGGTTACCTTTAATTCCATCAACAACAGTAGTAATTTCATCTAGAGCTCCAGAAAATGGAGGAGTAGAGGTAGCATTATCGTTAGACGATTGTGTATTGGTTCCTCCTTCAACTCTGGGGGAAGCAACAGTTTCATCTTCAGTAGCTAAAGAAGTAATGTCGTCAGAACCTAAATTATTGATAGAACTCTTGATGTTGAACTTACCAGCATCAAATCTCTTCAAGTCAGAACCATCCTCTGCATTTATATCTGAAGATTTATCAATTTGATTTTTGTCTTCATCATCACCAGATAAGATTTTATCAAAGGCATCATTCAAATCTGGTAAATCACCACCGACATGTGTATCAACTTTAGGAATATCAATATCTTGAACATTGGTATTGGAGTTGGAAAAAGTATCTTCATTGGATTTTTCAATAATATCACTAGAAGTATCAGAAATTCCGTGCTTTTCGGGCTCATCTGAAGCATTAAACTTGGCAGAATTGTTGTTGACATCAGAAGAAGAAGGAGTCTCGGTGGTAGAATCATTGGAAATAGCAGGTATCAATTTAGAAACAGGCTCAAGGGTTTTAGATATACCTTCCATGACCTTGCCAAAGAAGCCAGGCTTATTCTCATCATCTGAATGAGAGTCCTCTTTGGAGCTCAATGAACGGGATGAAGGACCATTAGAAGCATTATCAGTGGTAGCAGATTGAATATTTTTGTCAGCATTATCCTGAATAGCTGATGAACCGCCAATGTGTTCATTGTTCAAATCAGAAGTAATACTTTCGCCTCTATTGTTATCAAATGCAGTAGTAATAGCATTATCACGAATAGTATTAATGTCTAAAGGTGATCTATTGCTAGCATTATTTGCAGTTTCAATATCAACTTCATTATCAATGTTGGAAGGAAGTGAGGTATCTCTATCAACCAGAACATTTACCTCTTCTTTAGGCTTTAAATTCAAAGGAGCAGAGATAGGTATAGCATTTTCCTCGATATCAATATCAACATTGTCAGCAATTTCATCAAGAGCATTGGATGAGATAACACCATCTTCATCGATTGAATTATCTGTAAGAGCATTATGGCCAATATCAGCATCTACCTTATCGGCAATATCAGAAAGGGCTTCATTCGAGATAATATCAGTGTCACTAATAGGAGCATTTTGCAAATCAGCATTGGCAACATTTTCAAAATTGTTGTCAGAAGTTAAAGAGGGTGAGTATACATTGTGAGATGCCGAAATGTTATTAGAAGTATTTGAAAAATTGACATCAGCATCAATGTCTCTATTGCTGTTTAAATCATCATCATGCCCAGAAAGACCTAAAACTGCTGCTCCTGCAACGCCTGCGGCTCCTGCAATGCCTGCAACTCCTGCAATGCCTGCAATTCCAGTAATACCTGCAGCTCCAGCAACGCCTGTGGCTCCAGCACCGATTGTAGAAAGAGTAGAGCCAGTGTTTGGAACAGAATCTTTGTTATCAGCTGAACTGATGTTGCTATGAGAAATATTAGAGCCATTACCAAGAGTTTGAGAGAGATCTGTAGAAGTATCGTTGCTTTCATTAAATCCAACATAATTGTTTTTAGCATCATTCAAACTGCTACTACTTTCATTGTAATATCTATCATTGTCAGCGCTATTTAACATGCTTAATCTTTCTTGCTCAGCACCAAAAGAAGGTTGACCTTCAGGTTGTAATAAAGAATTATTCTCATTTTTGATGTAAGTTTCAGTGTCATTACTGCGAAGACCATCTTGAAAAGATTCACGAACAAAAGGTTTACTTTTGCTAATACCTTCAAAAGGTTTGCTCATATTGACTTGCTCCACATCCTTAGGAATTTTTTCAAACTCGACATTATTAACAACGTCGTCTTCATTATTACTATTCAATATGTTCAATTTTTCTTGCTCGGCAGCAAACGAAGGTTGATCTTCAGGCTTCAATAATGTATCCTTTTCGTTTTTTATATAAGGTTCAGTACCATCACCACCAAGACCACCTTGGAATTCTTCACGCGCATAAGGCTTATTTTTGTCATCAAGGTTATCAGATTTATTAATATTGTCAGGATTAAATGTATTGCGATTATCAGGATTTTCTAAATCATCAGTACCGTTTAATCTACCCAATTTTTCTTGTTTAGCTGCAAAAGATGGCTGGTCTTCAGGTCTCAATTCTGTATCCTTGGCATTTTTGATAAAAGGCTTCAAGTCATTACCACCTAAGCCGCCTTGGTAAGATTCTGAGACATTAGATTTGTTTGCCGAATTAAATGGAGAGTTATTAGAAATTGAGAGATTTGTATCAAGATTCGAGGCATTATTTTGAGGATCAGATAATCTGGAAGCGCTAACAGCAACTGCAGTGCCAATGGAAGCCGCGGCAAGAGCGGCAACGGCCTGTTCTTTATCAAAAGAGTCATTTTCGGAATCACGATTAGTATAAGCTAATTCAGGGTTGAATGTTGAACCAGCAGCATTTGATTGATTGTGGAATGTATGAGGGGTAATATTTTGGCTATTTTTATTTACACCGAAATCGTTCATGGCATTATCATCAGCACTGCTTTTCAAAATTTCTCTTTCTTTGTTTGCTTTATCATTGAATTCAGTACCATCATTAATATCATCCGTAGCAGTACTTCTCAACGATTCCAACACATTGGAACGATAAGAATCATTGTTGGGACCAACGGCATCTCCGTTTAAATTTCCACCGAAAATAGGTTTCGAACTAGACATCACAGCAGCATCATTCATTTGAGGTAAAGGTGAAGTAAAGGCCGATGGAGAATCCAACGAAGGCTCTTTTTCGTTTCGGTTAGAAATAGATTCATCTGGAATATCACCAAATGATGAGTTTTTCATATAAACAGGATTAGAGGTAGATGAAGCCATTGATCGCGCGTTCGGTTTGGTTGATTTATCATTGGCAGCATGGCCAAAATCAAAACTGCCTGGCATCTTTTCAGAAGAAGATGGAGTACTGCTTTCATTTAAGCTCCCTAAATTATCTTTTCATTATGCGTTAATACTAATTAAAATCGCATTTATATTTATTTTATTACCTTTAGGTTGTTCATCAAGCGACGTAAGAAAATGCTTTATGAAATTCTCGAGCTCTTTGAAAGCATCAAGCAATTTGTCCTTATTATTGGTTTGATTCGTCATCTTTCGATCCCTCTCGACAAGTTTCAAAGCTTCTTCACAGTGACGTAATAGAGAACTAAATGTAGATGAATTGTAGTATTCAACATCTGAACACACAAATCCAACATCATGTTATATATTAATACAACAAGAAAATTGAAATATATTATATAAAAAGCTTACCACCGTTTTTTTTCATTTGAGAAATTTTCATTGCAGCAGCAAATTGCTCGGATGTCAAATAGCCTTGATTAGAATGAGAAGCAATCTCATTCAAGTCATCTTCAGGTAATTGATGTGATTTAAAGTAGTCCTTAACTTGAGCAACTATTGTAAAAGAAATGCTATCAATATATCCTAGAATAAACACAAAGAATATTTACCATTCAAGTATCCTAGATTTTCTTTATCCATTTCTTTGAATTGATTGAGATAATCTTGGGTGTTATTAAGCGCATTTAAGGTTGGTTGACTCATTTTTGATTAATAGTCAACTTGATTTTCTTTTTTTTTTATGTTTCTTTATATGTATATAGTTATATATGTATGCAAAATGTATGAGATAATTTGTAGAGAAAAGGAAGAAGTAGTTTTCATAATTCAAGTAAATAAATTATAGTTTATATATATATATAAAAAAAAAAAAAAAAAAAAAATGTTGGTGTAATGTTTGATACTCAAATTGACTTACAAATATGAAACGAAAACGTATATAATTTTGAGATTTAGAAACTAAAGTAGCTGTTATTCAAGCAGCTTATAGCTATTATAAGAGCATAAAATAAGAATATCATCATGTCTTTACTACAATGAAACTCTCAAATATTTCTTTTTAGCTTCTATATTGAATACTTTAGAGAGTATATCAATCTCATTTCTACATTATATTTTTTGGGGGGTATATGATGTGTGTATAATGTAATGTTAAAAATGACGAATATTTAAATATTCATGCAAGAATATCTGTCAATTAGAAGGAAACCTAAAATTTTTAAAAAATAGAATGTCGGCAGCCAATTAAATCGAAAATAATGCAAATTTACTCGGAATATGGAAATGTTAAGGAATAATATTCATACATTCAAAAGGTCATTTCGCTACGTTGGTGAAAGCTGTGCTTCATTATTATTCAAAATCAGGGATGATAATAATCAAATTTTCTAAATGCAAGCGTTAAATAACAATACCAATGTTCTTTTGAGCTATAATGAATGCTCAATATCATCTAAAAGTTTCCATATTCATGGCATGTAGAGTAAAGGTACAAACCCAAGAAATACCTTCTCAAAAAGGTATATTATTCTATTAAAGTAGTAAGATAAACTCTGCATTAAAAGAAAATGTGCATTATCACGCGAAAAATAAAAGTCGGTGTGTTTTTCTAAATTGTGAACAACAGTTAAATTCTGTGAATTTTTCCATAAAATAAAATGCAAAGGTAATTTTAAGATATTTGACATTATATTTATTTAATAAAAAACTTAATAGCTACTTTACTCGCTGAGAAAAAAATCCAAAAATCTGTGGAGCAGCATTTTCAACTTTTTCCAGGTGTTTTTTTTTTTTTTTTCCTACTTTTTGAGAAGTAAACAAGAAATTACAATCATAAAATGCAGACATATTATACATGGTTTATTCCAAAGGTTTCTTCGTTTTTCGGCGTCTCAACTGTGAAAGTTGATTAGCATTCTGCATTGGAAGCCTCTAGAAAAATGAAAATGTAATTTGCGGAATTAGTAAAATCCTTTCCCATTGAATGAGGCTGGACATTTTCTTGCACTACCAGTTAATACTTTTTTACCACGTTATATAATATGAACATTTTGTTGATTACTTGATGCTTACAAATGCTGGAATCTTAAATATCCTGAATTCTTTCAATCAAAGTTATATACTCACCAATATTTATACATTTCAACACTAATTGGTTGTTAAACTTAAATATAACATGCTTTTCTTAATGCAATACAATTAATATAGAATAAAAGCACATCCTGTGTAACAAGTTGGGAGAGAACTACCGCTCATGCAACGATATTATTGAATGTTTTATGATTTGAGCGAATCTGCCCAGAAGAAGGTACCTCCTGAGTTTTAACCAAAATCCATGGCAATAAAATGAAACTGGATGTATCCATGGAAAACTTCAAAACAAAGGTTCTTTTTGGTTGCTAGGCATCTTGCAAGATATCTCCAATTGTCAAATCTTTATTTACCTGATGGTAACACATAATTAAAAATTTAAATGCACATAGTAAGAAGTCTTTTATGGGTAAAGATTGAATGCATTTTGGCCAATGAAATAGTGCCATCAAGTCAAAAGCAAACTACATTTTATAATTGGTTGAAATTAGTATAGCAAAATGTATAATTGCCACGTAAAATTAAAACACAGGAAGAGATATTTCAAATATAAAACTAATCAATGTCGCTTGCAAAAGTGGTTCCTTTTTTTTCTCTAAACATAATTCTTTTTGACCCTTTGAAAAATGAAGATTCCTACCATTGCTGCTGTTTTAGGTCTTGCTACCGTCGTCTCTGCTGAAGTTTTCCTTCATGAAACTTTCTCTGATGGTGAAGGTTGGAAGGATCGTTGGACTGTTTCCGAACATCGCGAAGATCTTGGTAAGCTTGAGGTTGCTCCTGGTAAGTGGTTTGCTGATGAAGCTTATAACGCTGGTCTCAGAACTACTGAGGATTATCGTTTCTATGCTGCTTCCACCAAGATTCCCAAGCCTTTCAACAACAAGGGCAAGGATCTCGTCATTCAATTCGATGTCAAGAATGAGCAAGATATTGACTGTGGTGGTAGTTACTTGAAGGTAATATTAACGCGTTTTTTAAATATCAAGAATGTGGTTGCTAACCCATTTGTTGTTATATTTAGATTTTTGGTGATTTGGATGCCAAGACCTTCAACGGTGATAGTGAATACAATATCATGTTTGGTCCTGATATTTGTGGTCCCAAGGCTATGGTTCATGCTATTTTCAACTATAACGGTACCAACTATGATTTGAAGAAATCTGTTAGTGCTCCTAAAGACACCTTGACTCACACTTACACTCTTGTTGTTAAGCCTGATCAAACTTATGAAATCTTGATTGATGGTAAGAGCAAGGCCGACGGTAGCCTTTTGGAAGATTGGGACTTCTTGCCTCCCAAGACTATTAAGGATCCTAATGCCTCCAAGCCTGAAGATTGGGTTGAGGAAGCCACCATTGTTGATGAGGCTGATGTCAAGCCTGCCAACTATGATGATATTCCTGAATTCATTCCTGATCCTAATGCCAAGAAGCCTGAAGATTGGGATGATGATATGGATGGTGATTGGGAAGCCCCTTCTATTGCCAACCCCGAATATCAAGGTGAATGGTCTCCCAAGATGATTCCCAACCCTCTTTATAAGGGTGAATGGGTCCATCCTGAAATTGATAACCCTGAATACAAGGTCGATAATGAAATTTACGCTTATGATTTTGGTAATGTTGGTATTGATGTCTGGCAAGTCAAGTCTGGTACCATCTTTGACAACATCTTAATCACTGATGATGTTGAGGAAGCCAAGAAGGTTCAAGAGGAAACTAAGGCTCTTCAATCTCCTGAGGAAGGTGCTCAAGCTGCTTACAATGAAAAGATCCAAGCAGAAGCTAAGGCTAAGGCTGAAGCTGAAGGTGCTGCTCCTCCTGATGAGGGTAAGGAGAAGATTGATCTTGAAGACTTTGAACCTGCTGTCAAGTTTGATGATATTCCTGCTGCTGCTTCTGAAGCTGTCGAAAAGGCCAAGGAAGAAGAAATTCTCGATGCTATCCTTCAAGATAAGGAAGAAGAAACCAAGAAGCCCGTTAAGGATGAATTGTAATTTTCTCCCATTTCTTCATTAACAACATATCCTTTGCCTCATTTTCCACTCCTACTCCTCACCTCCTTTCTATATTTTTTAACGCAATTGCACACAACACTCACCCGTACAAAATATTTTCTTTCACACACATACAGAAAAAAAGGATGAAAATGCTTTTTACACAAATCTCATTATTCTCATATTATTGTAATTAAAAACACTTAATAAATATCAAATACATCAAATACATTAGTTATGTCGTCCATTGTTTTTATTCGTATTTAAAATCAATGTGTATTACTGATTAAAGTTGGTAATTTAATTTATGCATATTCGGATTTTTCATATAATAAAAACCGATATTTGAATTTTATAATTTTTTA
Source organism: Mucor plumbeus (assembly GCA_016758945.1). Lineage (NCBI taxonomy): Eukaryota > Fungi > Mucoromycota > Mucoromycetes > Mucorales > Mucoraceae > Mucor > Mucor plumbeus. The sequence goes on from JAEPRC010000173.1 coordinate 32,631, forward strand.
GTTAAATAATATGGTCAGTTTTCAAACCTCAAATGCAAGTACTTTTTTCAAGACAAGTAAAACAAATAAAAAGGTGAGGATATACTTGAGAAGCCAAAAATAAATCAAAAATAAAATAAATGAATATTTCGCCTAACAAGGGCTGAAATAAACTCTTTCAACGTTGTTTTATTGCCTAAAAACCAAATATTATAAGCATTTTAAACCGGAACGTAAGATATACAGTATTAGTTCTATAACGAAACTAGCTTGTTTTACATCGTTTTATAACATATTTGAGTATCAAAAGCTTCTTCTCGTATTTTCGGATTATATTGTAAATTTATGCTAAAACAAAATATGAAATTAAAACAATTCGTGTGCTCACATCGTAATACCATTTTATGCCTCATTGCCACCACTAATTTATCTATATATAAAATATAAAAGAATTTGAAAAAAAAAAAAAAAAAAAAAAAAAAAAAAAAACTCAGTTGCTTAGTTTCTATAAAACATAGGCTTTTTTTGCAACCTAAGAAATACAATCTTTTTATTTTACGTTTCCTTACCTATGACTTCTTCGTCCCAGGTTAACCTTCTTTTATTACCTGAAATTTGCAATTTGTAATACTGTCTTACAAACAGTACAGCGTCTGATGGTTAATTGATTTATAGTCCTATCTATTTAAATTTACAATGATGTGTGAGAATTCACTGTACAAAAAAGCCAACAAAGTAGACATTAAGGCACCACCAGCATTGTAATTTTAATTAGCTATTGCTATTTCTTAGAAGAAAAACATTTTTTGTTTGAAAGAAAAAATAATGTATAGAAAATTTGTAATTATTATACCACACCACCACGACAAAAAAAAATTTATTGTGTGAATTTAATAAAATTCACCACCATCTTGCAACATATTGCATGATTAAAATGATATAAAATACAAATAAAGAAATGCTGAAAGAGTTTTTTTCTCCTTGAATTTAATAAATGTAGTCTCTTATTTTTCATAAATGTATGTAAATTCATTAAAGTATTTGAATTGAAAACTATTTTACTAACGTGCTTCGATTTACAATGAGTTGTTCTATTCTTAACTGCTATATTTTCTGATTTAAACATTCCCTTCATACCATTGCATTGTAAAAAATAACAATTTCGACAAATTTTCTCTGAATTTTCTCTAAATTTCAAGCATCTCAGGTAAGGCGGTGATTTAAAATAAAAACTTCCTGATGATGAAAAAATTGATAAAACAAATTCTAAATTTGAAAAAAAGCAAAATTGACATCAAAAGTGTATAGTAACCTGGCTTGCTTTAATAAATAGCCTCAACATAAAATTTGATTTCGCATTTAATCATGTTTTCATTAAAAACGTTTATCACCAAAAATTTTGTAAAAAAAGCAAAAACATTAAAATCGGTTTTTAGAGATTCTAAAAATACTTTGATAATAAAATTTTACAGTTAGTGCCATACACAAATAAAGTAAAAAAATATGTATTATTTGAAGCATTATTTGTCATTCTAGCGCTATTTTTCATAGAGTTATTAGCTTTCTTCGAAAAAATCAAATTTTGGACGAGGGTATACAAGGGAAAATTCATGATTTTTCAAAATAGGTTTTATGATAAAATATAATAAAACTAAATGAAAGAATTATTTTTTGCTTATAAACTATATGCTTAAACGGTTGCTATCTCGAGTTACAGTCTATTGAAATTGCGTTTTTGTACGCTTTTAATGGAAATAGCTTTATAAATAGTATGTAAACTTAGTTGGGGTTTTTGCTACATTTATTTTTCTTCTTTATATAACTGTTTTCAAATATTATTCTTTGAGATTGCATTAAAATTGCAAGAGTTATCAACTAAAAAGTAGATTTTGTGGTAATTTTCTCGGTGTTTTAATATACAGTCCGCATGAAACGGAGTTTGGTAATTTAGGCTCATAATTTGAGCTCGATATGTAGTAAATTTATTCTTTGAGGGGATTTTTTGGTACAGTCTTTAGGGCAACAACATTGTAAAAAGTATTTTAACAAACACACTCTGACCTCCTGTATGCTCTCAGAGCATATGGATGTGCTCCAATGAGACCGTCAGTAGGCTCATGAGGTCATTGATTAGCTCATATGAGAGCATATCAGACATTGACTGAAAAGTCATCAATTAATGAAAAGTTAGAAAACAGTATTTTCAAATATAATTTATTTGCTTGGTAGATTGCAAGCTTTTTTAGTGTGAAATGTGAAGCATTATTATGTACGTAAAAAAAAATGAAACTTTGAGACATTTTTTATTTAAAACAGCTTGGTTTTAACCAATATGGTATTTCTACTATGATTGATTTAAAGCGTCCTACAATTCAAAGTTTTATATTCAGAGGAAATCAAAGTGATACTACTTTAACAGGAAAAAGTGTTGCGAGACTGTCTGCCTTCGATGACTATGCACAACGTCATTCGGAACGAACAATAAGGAAAGATCCCTTCCAGATTTTAGAGACTATTACGGGGCAGTTCAGAATGATGGGGAAAAATGTAAGCCGCTTGACAACAAGAGAACGGGTTAACAAGTTGGTCTTGAAGCATTATACACCTGCTGTCAAATCCAAAATAAATGGGGAGCGCAAAACAAATAGACTGAATTATTCTTAAAGTTTATAAATAAAAATACAATTTAAAAAAGACAATAATGTATCAGCTTTTCCAACTGTATATAAAAACTAAAAGAAGTCTCAAGTTTATTAAGATATAAAAGTATGGGTCTTTTATATCAGTTCATTATTTACTACTGAGAATATAACTATAGAACCAATAGATCAATATGATAAGTATTTATCCATATTGATTTAACAAATCAGGAAAACAATATGTTGAGTGCTTTTCCTAGTTGACATGTTTCAAGTTTAGTATTTGTCTTGTTCTTTTTTAATTTGTTGATGGAAGGTCCGTGCCTGGAGATCTAATTATATTAATAGCGCCGCCTATTAATATTAAGTTTGACATGAGTTAATTGTGCTATTGAGCCACATGGAAAAGTAGAATATCCGCAGTTGATACTTCCTTCTGAAGTATTGGTCATACTATGGATTTGCCCAAGCCACAATCATAGTATCTTGACTATCAGGTTAGGATGTAGATTTGTAGAAGGTGACATGGAATACAACATAGACTGGAATGGGCAAAATTTCATAAGAATTGGTCCAGTGGGCAATGAAGGCAAGTGATCCGACCTGGTGAATCAGGATTTCCTGTTTCGGGTAATAATGGAACGCCATTTAGTTTTGCGAAAAGCAGCAGGTGAAAGGTGTGAGCAAATCCTCCAAAAGTTATGTTCGGTAAAGTTTGTTGGTGGTGGTAGTTTGATGGTTCGTGTAGTGAACTACACATATCAGTTTAGTTTAGTAAGAAAAGCTAATCTCAGATAAAATCTAAGATATAGTAATATTAAAATCACAAAAACATTAAATGTCAAATTGTACCACAGGCACTTCCAAACTAGGAACTAGACCATGAAGATCTTCTTAAGATCTTATTACTGTATATTAAAATTAGGAATTAACATCTAGTATAAATATTACAAAGGGGATGGTAATCCAAAAAACCTTTGCTTTACTTTTTATATATCTTGAATAAATATAGAAGAGTTATAATTGTATTTCCCGGATCGCTTTTTAAGTTTTTTTGCCGCAGTTCGGTCTTGTTTTGGGGCTTGGGGTTTGGGACCTTGAATTTTTACTGACAAAAATATGAATCAAGGATCATATATTGACGTATAGTCGCATTATTATATTCCATAATTTCTGGAATTATACAAAACGAAGACAAGGCGTTTATCTTTTAGGAAAATAACGCTACATGCCATATAGGTGCATATGTAAAATGTTAGAAGAGATTGCATTCAATAAATGCCATGAAAAAACGGTCATCCCAAAGACCTGATCTCCCCCATTGAACATGTTTGGAGCGAGCTTGCTCGTAAGTCACGTCTTCGAAAGCATCCAATTAATAATACTGAAGACCTTCGGCGGGAACTTCCCCTCGCTTGAGAGAACATTGATGTTTAGTTTATTACTTCCAAGTTAATAGAAAGTGTGCCCAGACAATGCCAGGCAGTTATAGATAGCAAGGTGGATGTAACAAAATATTAGCAAAGCTAATACTATTTTTATTTTCAAATAATAAACATACATATCTTACTTTTGACCAAGTATTAAGGTATCAGAGCCATGTAATAACGAGCAAACAAAATTTCAAAATGAGTGTTCATTATATCTTTATTCTGTTTTTTTATTTGAGTGAAACTATTAGTAACCTTGACGGTATAAACTTCAAATAGCCTTCTATTTTACATAACACTATGGGAAAAAACGTGAAAATAGCAATTTTAAAATTTGCGGTTATTTATTTCTTTACATAAGATTGTTATAAAGTTGTATCTTTCCAATAACGTCTTTCCATAAAATAGTTTCTACAACGGTTGTCATAATAGTTTTTTTTTTTTTTTTTTTTTTTGGAAAAGTTGTAGTTTATATCTCATTTTACGCCTTTTTTCCCGTGGTGAATAGAGCTCATTGAGATTTATAATAAAAATAAAAAAACAACTGTTGCTCAATTTAACGAATATTTTGAAATTAATTATAAAAAATGTGAAAAATAAAAAAAAGAAAGTACCCAAAATTTCTTCACACTTAAATATATTATAAAGAGCTTCAAAACAAGTAGGCTTCATTATTAAAAAGTGTTGATATATTTTAACTTTTTGCAGAGATATTAAGGTTCAAAGTTTTTGATTTTTAATAGTGAAATACGGGTAAAAATCTGAAACATTAGCACTGAAAAAGTTATACCAACTGCAAAAAATAGGATATTTTTGGATACTTATTTTTGGACCAAAATTAAGCATCTCAGGTATGTTGGCATATAGGGTTTTCTTAGTACTATTTAGAATAAAAAAAAGTTGAGCAAGGATGAAAAGTGAGGCCCAGTTACTAAAGGTGAACAGCTGTGAGCATTACATATTTTGAGCCTTTCGTAAAGTATGCAATTAATTTAGGAATATGTAGCATAATGTGGCTAATTAATATTTATTTTGCAATGCCCAAGGTACGTCCTAAAAGTGTGTATTAGTAGGCTAGTTATAGAAAAGAGGGCACGCTCCCATCTTGACAATCGAAAACTATGAAAAATAAATATTCAACTTTTGCTCGAGTACGACATGTATGTTTTTTTGGTAGGTCTGCATGCAATTTATTATTTTGATCCCTTAACCAGTATACGCAGCTATATTTCCGTTAACAAGCCTAGCTTACAAATAAAGGTTTTCAATCAGAAGCTTTGTTAGTGCTCGTCTCTGTTTTTTTATATATGATTTATAGAATTAAGTATTTATAACAGGCCCAGCCTCTGAAGCACTAGTATTCAAGGTAGGTAGAGGTCTTAAGGTCTATTCATTCATTTAAAATAATTTCGGAATACATTTCATTTCTTTACAGTTTAGCAATGCTTTTGAGTTTGATGACTATAATTTTATTCGTGCTTAAATACATATTTACTACAAAATCGTGCTTTCAAAACTTAAATCAATTCTGATAAATATGAATTATTGTTATGTGTTTGATTAAACAGATAATAAGATATTCATGCTGAGCAGTGATTCTTTAAATTCAAAGCAAAACTCAACTCGTTTCGATAGGTTGATGATGGAGTTACCTTTAATAGTAGTAGGAAGCAGTAGAAAACCGTTAATATAATTAAAATTTCTATTGCAAATAATTTATTTATTTTAATAAAGGGAGATATAAGTTAAGAGAAAGAGAATGGATGCTGGAATAATAATCAAAACTGAGGGGAACGACGTGATTGTTTGTGAGGTGATGATGAATATAAAGAAGGCGAAGATGAAAATGACGATAAAGGTGGCGGCTGCGGTATTTGATAGATAGTATTAATATTGCTAATATTCAAGGAGTTTGGTGATATATTTTCTGATGTGTTGTTAAGGTAAGAGGATCTTGGTAAATCTTTTACAAATGCATGATTGCGTTGACAGAGTACATAGTATACATCTAATAAGCAGCATGAATCACAGGCTCCATAAATAGCTTGCTCTTCTGTGAGTGGTCGTTTCTCCCAATTACTAAGTTGTTGACGTTTGTTCAATGCAACACCAAGGAAGGTATTTACTACACCAGCAAGACCACCTGTAACAGCTTTCCCATCAGGTGATTTAATATTTTTCAAATCAATAAGCTTTTGGATATTCCACTTCGTTGATGAAGGCATGGAAAGATGTAACAAATCTAAATCACCAGAAAAGTCAAATGCTGCATGATTGCAATGTTAGTTGCATGGACATCAACTAGTATATAATGTTTTCCATATTTACCTAATTTGATAATTTCTTTATCCTCAAATAAAAGTTTCAAAATTTTTTCAGTCAATTGATACAAGTGATTATTTTGAGGTTCAAAAATAGTCTTTAAATCTAACAAAAATACATATCCATCTATATCTGAAGCAATTTGCATGAGCGCTGTCTTGACAAATCCGGTTTTTGCAAATGCAGGAACCCATTCCGTGTCTAAACCACAAACAGTCGACGAGGAAAGGATACTTTTCATTCGTAAAAGCGTTGCTTCAGAGTCCACCAATACTCGTTTTACAGAAGAGGACAATCTGTAAAAGTTTTCGGGTTGTGTTTTAACAGGTTTCTTGCGTGAATATGTTGTACGATGACGAGATAATTGTTCTCCTTTAACGACACCTAATAAGCGTTGGTTCAGGGGTAAGGCATTATAACGACAATAAAACTCTTGCTGTTTGTACAATGAAGCAAAATAAGGTGGAGCAACAACATCACCTGTATCGATTAATTCCTTAATAGCTAATCTAGCCAAGACAAAATCATCTTCGCAAACTAGATCAATTAGACCATTAAAATTGGAGCTACTATCAATTGAGGTATCGTTATCTTCCAATTGCTGAATTGCTCTTTGAGCAAGAATATAACGCAAGCAAGCATAGCGCTGTGAAAGCAAAATAAAGTAATAGTCGTCGCCTGATTGTATATCTAATTCTTTCATAATTTTTGCACCACAATTAACTAAATCTTTCTGAAATTTACGTTCTTTCAATCTTGATAATTGTTGAGTTTTATCAGTACCATCAAACAGATCTTCTAAGTATTTTCGAGGCACAATATCTAGATTACCAGCATAATTAAAACGAAGCTGCTTATTGATAAAAGATAATAGTTGCTTTTGAAGATCGGGATAATCTGAGTAAAGTGTTGGAAGATACATGCCATGGCCGGTAGTAAAGAAATGATCAGCGGTAGAACTTGGAGGGAATCGAGATAGTAATTCAAGTTTGCGAATGGTAGCAACAGCTTCATCATAATAAGCATGCTTCATCAAAGAACGACATAATTTCATACCATATTCCTCTAACTCACATCCAAAAGCAATTAATGTAGACAATTTGAACACATCCATAGTGTAATAGACAATGACTGGTGAAGGTATAGTATCAATCATTTGAACAAGTTTTAACTGATGATCACGAGTCAGGGTATATCGTTCCAGAAAGCTAGCAGGTACACCAAGGATTTCTGCAATTGTAATTACATGCTCTTCATCACCATCATCATCATCATCATCATCATCATCATCATTTTCATCATCGACATCATTTTCCTCGCTTTCATCTTCAATATCTTCATCAAAGTCATCAAATGATATCAAATCTAAATCCTCTTTTTGGTTTTCAGCATGATCATCAGCAAATGAAATTAAATCTACTTCTTCAGCTGGTTGATTGCCTTGTTGCTGTTGTTGCATTGACTTGAACTGTTCAATTTGTTTGTCGAGAGGTGTATCTAAAAACTTTGCAAAAGCACTACAGAGATTATTTGCTAATAATCTTCTAAATTTGCTTGTCAAATCCTTGTTTTTTGAATTATCTGCAAAGTAATTGGATAATGTAACTAAAGTATTCTAATATGTAACATTGATAAAGAAAGAAAGAAAAAAAAAAAAGTTAGTTAGAATTTCAAAAGTAAGCACAGGATCGAGTCATTTACAAGAATGAAATCACAAGGGTTATGACAATAATGCAAATAGTCTTTAAGTCTTGATTCAATAACTGAGCCAGTTTCAATTTCACGAATACGGATGTATATTTCAACACTTTTATATACATTGACAAGTCGAGTAACCAATAAACTATCATCCATGTTTGTACATATTTCGATTAGCTCTTCATTGGAAATGTGAGTTGATGATGGTGCTGGAATATTACAAGCAAGCGTGTTGTTTATTTCGCTTTGAACTGGTAATGCGGCTGTTGATGTTGTTGTAGGTGGTGTTGGTGGTGTTGGTGGTGCTGGTGATGATGGTGATGATGCTGACGATAAAGATGGTGATGGTGTTGATAGTTTAGTCTTTGTAATAGCAGCAATGGTAGCGGCGGAAGGCTGAAATGGTGTTAAAGAGGATGGTGATGGTAAATAAGCTCTTGCCATTCGAAATGAAGCAGCAGATAAACTAGGTCTGTTCCTGCTGTGGTTATTAGTGGCTGGAATCTTTTGTTGGTGATGTTGCTTTTGCTCTGCTTTTTGCTTTGTTTCGTTAATAGAACTAATAACCCATTCTTCATCCGAGGAATCAGACTCTAAGTCTTCAACAAGACTAGCCATATTCTTCTTAATAAAGGGGGGGAGGAATTTAAACGAAAGTAAAAGTGAATAAAAGGAATAAAGGGAAAAATTTTATTATTATTTTCGAAAAAAAAAAGGTGAATTTTCATTGTCCATTGGATTGAAACGAAAGGGAAATGCTAAAAGATATAAGCCAATCATAAAGATTAATCGTGTTTACTTTTCTTTAAAATTCGATTATTACATTTAAAAAGGAGAGAATGAGGGAGCTAGTATTACAATTAATACGATTGCAGCTGATTCTTTATAGTTTATTATTCAAAAAAATTAAATTTCTTGGGTATTTCCATTAGGATTTTGTAAAGATCCAACTCAACTAAATCGGGCATGAAAGTGTATTCTTATCCTTAAAAAGTGACTAAATGATTTAATAATAAAGTAAAAAGTAAAGACATATGTTTTGTGTGTTCCTGTTTGATATTATCAGCATTGCAGATGATGGAACGATAAAGTTTATTTGATAAAATATAAACAAAGTTTTAGCATACTCTTCAGAAGATTAGCTATAGTTCCTAATTTTTTTAAACTTCATTTCAAACATATATATATATATATATATATATATATATATATACGATAAAGCTTGATATGAGTAGCTATTCGTTTATGTATTATTCTTTTTTTTTTATTGTATTTTAAAACACAAGAAAATTCTTTAAAGATCAACATGATGTTCTTGAAGTTACAATAGATCAATGCGGAAACTCTCAAAAAAAAAAAAAAAAAAAATTCCAATCAACTGCACGTTTATTTTGTGCAACATTGTATACAAAACAAACATGCCACAGCATTAAGATTATATTGCATCAATATATAATTTATTATTTACTAATCGAGGAAGGAACCTTTTTGTCATAATCATCTAATCTTGAAGCTAATCTCTGAAAGAATCTCGTTGATATACTTGGTCCATCTCCACGAGAAGCCGATAATGCATTCGTCGCAGAAGAAGTGCCTGAAGGTGTAAAAGCTCTTGGTGGAATACCCCTTGTAATGAAGTTACCGCCAATACCTAATCCAGTTTCAGATCCAAAACCACCAAACCCAGTTAAAAAGCTTGCTGGTCTCAATACAGGTGCTTTTGGTTCATCTTCTGTGGTTGTTGATGATAATTGTGGTAGTGCTACTGCTGCTGATGGTGGTGACATTTGCTGTGTTGTTTGATGATGGCTATGATTATTATTGTTGTTATTTATATTTATATTTATATTATTAGATGTACTATATGTATGATTGGTATGAGTAGTGTTGGATGTATGCTGATTTAAATTAGGTGCTGTATTTGTTACTGCTGCAGCTGCTGCAGCTGCAGTTGTGTGGATCATTTCTTTCTTCATGACAGTAGATAAGATCGATGAGTTAGTAGACGAACTGGTGCTTGTAGACAGACTAGCTAATCCAGCATTTTCTCTTTCTGAAACGAGATATCTCAATCCCTCTTGAGATTTCTTTTTATCTGTATTATGAGGATCAGCTGTAATTATACGATGACGAATTTCGTTTCTTAGGTTTAAATTACGTTCAATTTCTTTTTGCATTTCTTGTCTAAATTCTGCAGAAAACACAGGCCCCTAAATAATGATTTAATATACTGAAATTATATCTTTTTTAGTAGCGTTTTGTACCTTTGTAATTTCTGTTTCTTTTGTTCCATCTTGTGAAGAGACAGAAAATGAATTGAAACCACTGTGTTGACTCATGCTCGGGAAATCATCTTCATCTAGTAATTTGGGCTCGCTCAAACTATGAATCGTGTCTTGAGCTTGCTCTAATCTAGCTGCATATTCTTGTGCCTGAATTACCATGGCAGCTAATTTTTCCTCGCATTCAATCTGTTGATTTTCGAGTTCAGCAATACGTGCTCTCAACTGTTCGTTTTCAGAAACAACCTATGATGATAAAATATTAACTATCAAAAAGTAAATATACAGACACCATAATAATTTACTCTTGATAAATCCATCTGAATGTTTTTGACTAAATGGGAAGTATTTGAACTTGATTGTTTTTGTGAAGTTAACGCTTTATCTAATAAAGCTTGTAGGTTTGTATTCACATCTCTAGTTGCTGCTAATTTCTGTTCTACTTCTGCTAATCTTTTTGCATAAACACTCACTTTTGAACGAGAATCAACCATTTCTGATGCCATATCATTCAACTGAGCAGATAAACCATCCATCTCTTTTCTAAATTTTGTTAATTCTCTTCGTGCTTGATCTAATTCGTGTGTAAGATAAATTCTTTCTTCTTCTTCTGATAATAAAAGACCTTCATTAGGTACAATTACATGATTATTGTCTTTTTTTGTATTATTTGCTCGTAATCTAAGTTCATCTTGGAACATTTTATTTTCTCTTTCCAAATGTTCGAGCTAAAATTGATAGGTTATTAAATGAGTTACTATGGTTACTAAATTAAATAGTACCTTAAGTTGAATAGCTTCATTTGTTTCAGAAATAACGAGACCAATTCTAGCTGCTACTTCTAAATCATTGGCGATACTTTGTCTTTCTCTCTCTTTCCTTATAATAATTTGTCTTAGTGTTTCTATATCGTCTACTGCATAAACTTCTTTAATAAAAGCGGGTTTGTCTGAGAAAAGAAAAAAAAAAGAATTTTTCTTAGTTACCATGGAGATTCATTAACATTTGTAATTTATGTTTTACCTTCTGGCGTGGTTCCAAGACGAGCTAAACAAGGTTCAAGTTCGTGTGGAAAATTAGAAGACATTTAATCTAGAAAAGATACAGATTTTTTGTGTGTTTTCTTGAATATTATTATAATTAACAGCTGTATATATAAATAAAAAGGAAAAGGAGGGGGGAGGGGAAAAAAAAAAAAAAAAAAAAAAAAAGGGCGGGGGACGATTTGTTGTAAAATGTAAAATGATTATCTCAAACGCTTAAATTCGGGACCTGTTTCCGCAATAATCTTTCTTTTGTATACACATTATATATATATATATATTTATATATATTCCGTATATATATATATGTATATAAAATGAAGTGGCGTGTCTTGGTATTATTGATAACTGGTATTGCCATGATTTATTTGGTAAGTCTATTACAAGATACTCCATATCCTCATCCTGTTATTATGCAAGCATTTATACCAAAACGTTCAAGATTAAATGAGCCATCACAAGTTATACTTTCAGAACACGACGAATTTATATACAGAACACATATTCATTATGAAGCAGTACTAGATGCTAATCGAGGATTTATTCATGGTGTAGATTCAGTAAAAATCAATGTGAATGGTTAAGTGTAGAACGGTTAAAAACGTATAAACTACAATTCTAAACGTCTTAATGATGATGATATTAGGGCTCGTTATTCAAGCTAGAAAAAGAAAAAGCGACTTTTTAAAAGAGGAACCCGAAGAAGGTACAGTAGCATTAATTATTTCGTATTAAATTTTATGCATTAAAATATACATTTTATATAGACTGGGAAATTTGCTTTAAACATCTATTACCTGGTCCAATCACAAAAGTATCGAAAAGCCCTGAAGATAGTAGTTCTGTACAATTTGCTGTTTTATATCATACACTCGAAAATGATAATGTTCAGCATTTTGTACGAGTGTATTATTTATCAAATGATGAGAATGTAACATTCAATTATGAATTCAAAGATATTTTAATGCCTGGAAATACAATGATTACTGCAATTTCATTGGAACAAGATTCTTTATTATTTGCTCGGTAGGATTTGCATAAATGTAAATTTTCAACGTGCTAATTTATTTTTGAAACAGTGATCCAGATTTGTATAGATTTAGAATACTTGCATTGCCTGATAACTTCTTATTATCTCCTCATTCTGAAAAATCACAGACCATCACAACAACTATAGGCCAGACAGGAGATCTCGTTAGAGCCTATCATCAACCAGGAGAAACTGAATCTCATGCAAACTTACTATGCAAACTGTATTCTTCAAAGTAAGTAGGACAAAATTAGCGTACAAATAACTGAATATTGATTTGCATTTTTTCTAGTATTGACACATATCGTGTATTTACTCTTGATATCCATAAAACAAAAGATTTATTTCATACAAATATTACTATTTCTGATGGCAGTACTCTCAAATCGACAGATAAAGACACAAGGAAGGGCAAATGGATTTTTAGGAACCGTCTCAATTCAAAGGTGAATAGTAGTTACAGAAAAAATTAGTTGATAAGATTATTTATATTTCAAATGTCTATACAGGATACCACATTTATCGATGAAAACTTGGAATATATGGCCTTTGTTGACGGAACGCATTTTCATCAAGAGCGTACTCTAGTTAATATGCCTGTTCCTTCCATTTCTCGATCAAAAAACTCCAAAACCATGGTTGTTTCTCTTATCCGAAACGACTTTCAAACTTTGGACTTTACAGACAACCTCAGTGCACTTTTGTACAATGAAAATGAACGAAAATATCTTTACAAGACTAGTGATGGTAGCTATTTGCATGAATTTTATCACGACATGCAAGTGCCTGATTCAGTTGAGCCCAATGATACAGCATTTGATAATACTGACATTCGTGGAGTGCAATTGAATTCCAATGGTACATTATTAGCAGTGTGGACAAAAGCGAATTATGTATATATTTATAAACGAGGTTCAGGCGATCAAATTCAAAAGAGCTGGACTGATATGGGCAGTATTTTTGAATCAAAGCCTTTGACAGAAAGTCCACATCATTTAGAAAAACCATTAGAATGGATTTTGAGAATGGTGATAACGCCAAACGAGGGTCAAATTGGAACCATTGCAGTAAGTATTATTTGCATTTTTGTTTTGTTTTGCTCTTTTTTGCCGTGTAGATTATTTATTTGTATTAATTATATAGCCTATTGGAGCAACCATGTTTTGGGGTAGCAAAGGATCTAATTACCTTTGTATGTATTAACATTGTAAAAAAGACATGGCTTAACTATTATAACTTATACAAATATATATCTTTTTTTAGCTGTTGGGATGAGAAATAGTATTGTGAATACTTATTTGATCGATGAAATGGAAGAGCAAAAGGCTGTAAATTTCAGAAGTTTTATGAGAGATAAGTGGGATTTATGGATGGGTAAGTGTAAAAATACTATAATGTAATATAATGTAACTAATTTTAAGAATGTCAATAGTGATGTCTATGATTGTAACAGTATTTGTTGTTAATGAATACAAAACATACCCTACAACATAAAAAGAAAGAGAAGCCGCTACTTTTTGTACATATATATATTCTTACTTTAAAGTTTACATTATGTTGTTGTAATGTATTTCTAAATATATAGACTCACTATAAAACACATTAAAATTATTTACTTTTGACCTTTCTACTGTGATTGATTTTCTCATTTGTAGAACTACCGTAATGTACGTATATGAATATACAAGTGTTTTTTCTACAAAGAATTATACTAAACTTCAATTTTCAGTTATGAATATTTTAACTTATTTTGAAGCCTCTTGAAATCAAAATACTTCTACACAATTTATCACAATTTTATATTTTAAATTTAATATTCGCAGAAATGTAAAAGTTAGTAAATAATTGACTATCTTCAACAGCCAAACAAGCTGCATGCCCTTTTAATATATGCTACTTTTGTGGTGTTTTGGTATATTTCAAATGTATAATAGCTTCCATTTTGATTATTTCTCTTAATTCCAATTGCATTTTTAATAACACACTTCTTCTTCCAGCAAAACTGAAATGTTTACGATTTTTGAATATTATTTACGTACATTTGTTTATATTAGTACCGAATATTTGAGATTATTCTAAAAGCTAAGGATATTGTTGAGCTAAGCTTGTATTGTACCAGTAAATCTGGCTGGTAAAAACCTGCTCACAGCAATGCTAAGTAAAACACATTGTTCTACAACTTTAAATATGCATAACGAGGGCTTTTACTTATTAATTTCAGTATTTGTCGATGTCATATATGCTATTTTTAGCTAATTTAACACTATTTCTAAGATAAAACGGTCTGTTGAGCCTTGTAACCCACTCGACAAAAGTAGGTATTTTATTCCTACGATTTAATCAGCAAGTCAACGAAATACCAAATTATAGCACTGAATACTGTTACAACAAAAGAATGTATTCTGAAATATGCAGATCACTTGGATCAATATCCATTGATTTGAAGCGATTTTTTTATGTGTTTCATTCATTAAGCAAGCAAAGGGGGGATTTTCAAAAAAAAAAAAAAAAAAAAAAAAAAAAAAAAAACGCATCATGTGCTAAAATTCTTCAGAAATAGCAGATAGCTAATAAAATCAAAATATAATATTTATATATAGTGTGCATTAAATTTATTTTCAATATTCAATTTCGAATTAATATTTAATTTGTGAAAATTTTCAAATTTCTGAAATACTTACTCCATACAAAACAGTTTAAAAAAGTGTACATTTTCATTTCCCCTTTTTCACAGCGGCTCAGGAAGATTAAAATAATTGCAATTATATGTATCAACGCTAGACGTGCCTACGATTGCAATAGACGCTCGCTTAAATTCATATTCGGCGATAATAAATAGTAAGATGCTGGCCTTGGCAGGTCTAAATAATAGCAGGTAATAAACTAATTGGTAAGTTAGAACAACTTACCAAATGCACAATGACATAAAGACCCTGATATTAAAAATGTGTATAGTACGTACTCATACCAGTGTTCATGTAAAGTGACAGCTTATACTTGGGTTAACTTTCAGATAATAAGCATAATAGAGATTTTATTTATCAATTATTTCAAATAAGAGTACGCAGCAAACTATAGTTGCACTTTGGTAGTGATTTTCTCAACACACAGTTAGAATGTTGTAGAATATTTTTCCTATTGCCATTATTGTGTCCGAGATGTGTACGTACTCCCATGCAAAGTGTAATGATTCACATTACATGACAACATATAAAAGTGCATGAATTAGTTTCAGTTGGAAAAAGATACATATAAATACTTGGACGTCAAAACAGATATATGGAACGTTAGTGAAAATATCTGTTCTCAAACATCCCGTTCACATCCCCAATTCTTATTAACTTTTACTTAAATAAATTATAATAAATCACTACCACAATTATTATAAATACTTACTTGTCCCCATATTATTTACATTTAATATATAGTAAGTATAGACCATATAATAATTGTAACAATTATAGTAACACCAAACACTACCTCTTAGTACATTGTTCTTACCAACAACTACTCCGTTGGCTTCCAGATAATTGTACTTCTTACACAAAGCTAAAAGTTATCTGGATTGAAACTCGGCGAATCAAGATTTTTTCTGTTAGTTTTTTACAGTTTCAAAAATTAGGTTTCAAAAAGAATTTCAGATGGCTTTCATATTTTTTTGTTCAATATTGGGTCTAATAATCATGCCAAATCATCAATAAAAATGTATCTCCCCTTTACAAGCCATTGATATCTGCTTGAAAATAAAAAAGTTAATACCAGTATGTATACGTGTACTGGACTCAACAGCTCAACATTGTCCAAAAAGAGCCTAAAATTGGTTGAAAAAAAGTGAATCCCTAAATTGAGATATCAATTTTTTGTAGCTATAAGATAGATTCTATTGGAATCTACTCTGCTTCTTTGCTTCATCAAAAAATATCAATTTTTCGGCGAGATTGAATTGCCACAAGATTTAAGATAAACATGGTTGCAAGAAAAAAATGTATAATTTAATAAAGGAACTGGTTAAATTAAATCACACACAAAAACTAAAGAACTTTATTATAAGATGAAAAAAATTTCTCTTATATCCAAACTTCTTTAATTAAGACTAATCTAAATAAGTACATATTTATTATATATCCAGTCAAACCTATGTGATATCATAATTACACATTACACGATATTAACTGAGCTTTATAACATATTACACAGCAATACAGAACATGTCTACTAAACTGTGTCATAATCTTAACCAAGATGCCTAGGCAGAACTATGAATACAACAGAGATAATAAAAATAATAGTTCACATTACAACTTAAAATTTCTCATAACTGAGCCCCAAAATCAATTTGACGAATCAATCCAAAAATAATTCAAAAAACATAATTGTCTAATGGCTCACAAACAGTAAAGGAGGTTGAGCTACCATACTAAATAACTTTTTTACAGTTTTAAATTCTGCATATGCTTGAATAAAATTGGGGCAGATAATTCGCATTAAATTCGCTTAAAATGCGTTTGAAAGTTTGAAAGTTTGAAAGTTTTTTAAAGATATACACCACTTTTTATAAAAAAAAGTTTTAAATTTAAACAATTAATAAAATGCACAGAAAAATTGTCTATTGGTTGAGCCATTGATGAAATTGTTAGCTATATTTTTCATATAGAAAACAAGTTTTTTGACAATATTTTTTTCAAATTCAAAATTTGGAACCAGGATACACTTGTTACGGGGATAAAATTGATGAGATATTTTTGCAAAAATATGGATGAATTGAGAATGAAATTGATTTGAAGTTTTCGTTTATCTTTGACCTGTTCAATGAAAAGTTGCAACTGCAAAATTAGATTGATTATTATTGAATTGCCACAAGATTTAAGATAAATATTGTTGCAAGAAAAAATGTATAATTTAATAAAGGAACTGGTTAAATTAAATCACACACAAAAACTAAAGAACTTTATTATAAGATGGAAAGCATCTCTTTTATATCCAAACTTCTTTAATTAAGACTAATCTAAATAAGTACATATTTATATATCCAATCAAACCTATGTGATACCATAATTCCATATTGCACGATATTAACTGAGCATTATAACATATTACACAGCAATACAGAATATGTCCTACTAAACTGTGCCATAATCTTAACCAGGGTAACTACACAGAACTGTGGATGCAACAATTATCATTTAGAACAGATAAAGAAAAAAGACTAATTAAAATGAAAACTAGCTATTTATATGAATGGGGAGGTTAGGTTACTGCGTTGTTTAATCTGCGAATTTAGATTTTATAATTGGCACACGCTGACCTTTTTTGGAGAAAGACTGGGTATATTTCTGCAAAAAATCAAAATATATAGCACTACAAAACAAGTAAGTTTTATTAATAAACAATGTTAGTACTGCTTAATTTTTTGTAGAGATATAAAGACATAAATTTTTTAATTTTTAGCTGCGAAATAGGTGTGAAAATCTGAAACATTAACACTAAAAAACTTTACCAGCTGCTAAAGACAGAATATTTCCGGATACTCGTTTTTGGATTAAAGTTGATCATCTTAGGCACATTGTCATATAATTGTTTCTTAGTGCTATCAGTAAAAAAAAAAGTGAGCTGGGACGAAAAGTAAGACCCAGTTAAGTAAAAGGCAGTGAATTTTAAGCGTTGTTTAATATTTTGGAGATACAAAAAATATGCTGAAATAGGTAGCATAATGAGATCAATTGATATCTATTTTGAAGCATATAAGATATATATCCCAAAAGATATTTAGTATGGGTTTACATTTCATAAAATTATCACGCTCCTAATTTGAAAACTAGCAGCATTATTGAAAATCAACTAACAACCTCAATTTAGCACATAATATAGTTTCTTTAAACCATATAAAGATATATTTTGACATACACAGTGCCTCTTTTTTACTAGTCGCTTCATTTAAATTTGAGCAAGGCTATACATATGGGCGTATGAGCACTAATATACAGTATGTAGTTTATTTTTATATATAATCAGCATTATATATATTAAATGAGAAATTGACTACTTTTTAAAATTATTAATTAAACTTTGAGACTTTAATACCTTGAAAAAGTTTATAATAGAAAAAACTTAGTTGCACGCGTGGGCTTAATTTTCTTGGTATGGATGAGATCTATCTTGCTCAACCATGGTCTTTAAATTATTAATATCTGGAATTTTATTTCTTAATATAAATTGGCATACGTTGAGCAAGCAACAACTGAATTAGATTCTGAAATCTATTGCTAAATCAAATCAAAGTGCGCTTTAATTTAT
This sequence comes from Mucor plumbeus, assembly GCA_016758945.1. Classification (NCBI taxonomy): domain Eukaryota; kingdom Fungi; phylum Mucoromycota; class Mucoromycetes; order Mucorales; family Mucoraceae; genus Mucor; species Mucor plumbeus. Next base: position 51,348 of record JAEPRC010000173.1, read on the forward strand.
TAGTTTGCAATGCTATTTTTTTCAGAGAAAAGTGGAACAGAGTATTTCTAAATGTCTAATAATTCTTTAGAATTGAGCATGTATGTTTGTATTAATTAAGTCGCACACAGCTGTAATAATCCAATACCGATATGTATCATAGCAACAATCCTATGATTTGAATTTGGATTTTCATGTAATACATGACTTCTCATTTGAATTATATGGCACTATCTCTTCTCATAAATAAAATATATGAGCAAACTCCAGCTTGCATGTAGCCACATAAATGAGCTTATTTAAGAGTTTTCCCTATAAAACCCCGAAGCAATCCCTTAAAAAAAAGAATCTATATAGTCCCCGCCTTTAGTGCCATTTTTGCATAATATTATGTATTTGATAAAACTACTGTTAGCAATAAAATAAAAAGCTTATCCGCTGATATTCGAGTTATCATATAATTGGTAAAACATATATCCATTTGTCATTATGCTATTCCATTATCCGTATTATCTTTACTATTGCTGCTGAGTAATTTATGGTTCAGTTATAACATACACCTGATTCCATGCAGTAGTGGCGCCATAATATAAATAATATATCCCACTTGTACCATTATTACGTATTAAAGCGAAAATACGGTTCGGATACTACTTAAGATGACATTATAATGGTAAAATTCTTTTACATCATTCAAATCACAGATTACATATACTAGTTTCAATTCTTGATTTAGGTATATTAAAAAAAGCGTTCTATATCTCGTCATGTTTTTGTAAAAATGCCGACAGATCCAAATTAAGATAAACTTCTTTCTTTAATAGAAAATCAATGACGTTTTTCGTGGTTTTTCTAAAATGAAAAAATCAGACAATTGTATTATCAAAATATTGCAAAGAAAATTCCAAATAGGCTTAACTGACTTCATTGTCAAATTCCACTACAGTAAAAGTAAAATATCAATTTTTTTAGTCAAAGAATTAACCGAGAAATTAAGGCAATAATTTTTTATTAAAAAAAAAGGGGGGGAGGCGAGGAGGAATGAAAGTACAAATAATAATAAAGTGATGATATACAAGAAATAAATAATACAGTAAAAGAAAAAGAAGAAAAAAAAAAAAGAGTGTGAGAAAAGACAAATTGCAGTTATTTACATATGCATGCTTGTTGTTGATTGTGTTGTATGTAGTAAATTGTATAGTTAATAATACCTAAATCTGGCTAAGGAAAGTTTGAAGTGTTTGATCATCCCAAACATCAGATGAAAAAGTATTATCAGACATAGTAGCAGATTCGTCGATATTTGACACAGAAGAATTAAAGGCATTAGAAGAAGGAGAAGTACCCAGCGACTGAAACCATTCTAATAAAATAAGATATTAATATCTAAAGCCAAATTAATTCATTTCTAATAATTTACCTTTTTCTTGGTTTTCTTGGTCAATACTCTTGCGCAATGTCGAAGGTTTTCTCATCATAAATTGATCATTCAAATAAGATTGAGTAAGCGAATCTGGTACAGAAGAAGCAAGACGATGAGAACCTAATTGGCCAACTGAAATAGAAGAATGGCGGACAGGAGGAGAATAAGGAGCGTATAAACGACTTTGTTGTTGTCTTTTAGGAGATTCAACAATGTTCATATTTGCTAAATGTCGTTGAACAAGCGAAGAAGTTGAGAGGGCAGGAGAAGAACTAGCTGGAATACCAGAAGCGGCAACTGCGGCAGCACCACCTCTTCTAATGAGTAATTCATACTCTTCTCTAAGACGATTCATTAATTCAGCTTTGCGACCAGTAGCCGAGAGACCACGCTCTCTTAGCATTTCTTTAAGCTCAGCAACAGTAATATCTTCAAAATTTACTTTTTCCAATTTTTCATCCAATTGACGACGATGAGATTCAGCATCTAATGGTTTTGTTGTGGTTGCATTTTTTGCATTGACTCTTTGAATTTGAATAGGAAGTGGCTTGGAAGCCATTGCCATCTGTTGGTTGTGTTGTTGTTGTTGTTGCTGTTGTTGCATCCGTGTGACTTGAAACTGGTTGTACATGCCATCTTGAACATGGGGTTTGAATTTCTGGAAATGAGGTGGTACAGAAGCAGATCTCTTTAAAGAATAGTTATGATTGTGATGATAATTGTGTTGCAATTGTTGACGAGCTGCGGTAGACGTCGTAGTATTACCATTGGGTGCTTCAGGCCATATGAAATCGGAATAACTTGCTGATGAGGGGTAATATTGATGTGGAGGTGAAACCAAATTGGAATCAGCGGAAGAAGAAGATTCTGGAGAACGAGAAACAAATTCATTTGCAAAATTATTAAGCTGAAATAAAAAAAAGTTAGGATTTAACATTTTTACATATTATTTAAATTAAGCTTACCGTGTTATATTGAGGTGAAGATGATGTAGATGTTGCATCGAATTTAAGCCTTGTATTGGGCATAGCAATTGGTGATAATTCAGAACCTTCATATATATCAGTATTACTACTATGATTTGGAATAACCATAGGTTGAGTTGTATTGTAATTATCAGGGTAACCTAATTGAACATGATCTGGTTCAAATGGACTGATTAAAAGATTCATATTACTATCGTCTTCGATTAAAGATGAAAATTGATTCATGTTATTTGTAGGTGGTGAAATAGAAGGGTTATTGTGAAACATTTTAAACTTTTTTTTTTTGAAAAAAATATAGTAGTGATAAAAAAAAGAAAAAAGAGCAGCATTAAAACAGAATGAAAAAGACCTTTTTATTTAAGCTATTTTATCAAGAATATTCGAACATACGGAGCTGTCATTGTATAAATTAACACTACGCCCGGTTTTGGTTTCCAATTCCGGTTCAAATTTTCTATTTTAGGCTTGGTCTCTTTACTTGTTGAATCTCAATCTCCAAAACTGGACGCCTTTCCCGGCTCTAAATTGATCAATGACTACGGATATAAAGAAATCTTGGCAGGCTTCAATTCGATTATTTAGTATATATGCTAAACAATAACCCATATTTATAGAGAATGTATAATGTATAGCAAAAAGCGAAAATGTTTCTACTTTAATCCCCGTCCCTGACGTAATGAAAGAAACTTTTTTTTTTCATCCAAAAAAATTTCCCTTGTGATTGAGAAACATAAAACTTAGCAACACTAAAGAACCCTTTTCAGGGATCAACGAAAAATCTTTTTGGACATTTCAGAAAAAATTATGATACAATGGCTAAGCTGTTGAATATAGAAATTTTCAAATTTCTTATTAATGCGAACAAGTATATATGGTTACACTTAACATAAAAGATGGCCGGACATGATTTCCGCATTCAATATTTCTTGTGTAATGTCCAAGAATATAAGGATCTCCGAATTAAAAATGCAAAAGGAAATATAAAACAGTAGTTCGAGGCCTCCCCAAATGTTAAACGTCTAACTTTGTTTTTTTTTTTTTTTATATAGATGTAGATGTGATGGAGTGATTGAAGAATCTTTTTTTTTTCTTAGAGCGGTCTCGATCAAATACTTTACAAATGCTTCGAAAATAATTTAAGGTCTTATGTTTCTATAAAGTATTTTCTATTGTAATTTCCATTTTCTCATTATAGCCAATCAATATGGCAAACAAATCCGGGGCAATATTTTAGCAATATTTCTAATTGCCATTTAAAGAAAATGTCAAAAAGAGATCGCCCCCCTTTTAACATAATGAGACTAGGGCACCAATAAAACAAGCCTTTACTTGAAAAGAATTAGTTCATTTACATTGTTATCATACGTTTTATTCAGCTAAGCTTTTGTATTGTTTCTATATTATTGCGGTAAAGAAGAAGGTATTACTATGGATAAAGCGTCAATTACACATTTAATTAAAAGAGGATCAAACCTATTAGTTGGCAAATTCCCACCGTTATAATAAAGTTTTTAATAATCATAATTTACTCAAATATACACACACTCTCTTAATTGTTGTATATTATAAAATAATGAAGGGTCATATAAGACACTGCTATATATTTAATTCTCGGTGCATATTTTTGATTTTATTGAATTGTATCATTACTGCCCTCTTTTTTTTCTATTTGGATTTGAAAAAAGAATATTCTTAAATCCGCAATAATTCTCGGCCCTATACACATGTCGCGCGCATTTTTTTTATTGTACATTTCTAATGAGAAACTGAACTTTAAAGTAGAAATACTGTGAAATCCCTGATAATTTCTAATTCGATATTTTCAAAAGCAAATATTTCACCAGTTCCAAATTTTGTTTACATTTATAAGAAAAGGGTTATAAAATATATACAAAGGTAATGGCTGTTAATTGCCTTTTCATCATGGGTTTAAAAATGTATAAGGTTTACCTTTGTATCACATAATCTGTCTTCGATCCGCAATGTATTACAGTTTCTCTGGTACCTAATGAAACTTTTTAAAACTATCTTGTGCTTTTGAGTATCCCAATTGATGCTTTTCACAGTAAATCAATTCGCACACTTGACTGAGCCAATTTGTGTATTTTGGTATAAGATTCATAACTGTTTATTCTTTCATTAAATACGCAGTTGTAATGAGCTTAAGGGTTTTCAGGGAAGATGGATTTGGAGGTGTTTATGAAAAAGATAGAGGTGAAGCCATTAAGTGGGAGGAAGAAAACAACATTCCATTCCAAAAGGAAACTCTTACTTTGTTGTAACAATGGCATGCTCGCCAGTTGATTTGCAAATCAGCCACTAATAATCCGGAAAAGCGGATACTGTTATGGCAAAATTGGAACGCAACATTGCTATGTCAAGGAAGACCTACAACATTTATACGGACGAGAAAAAGGCCCTTTTTCCCTAATTGTTTAATATCAAGTGCTTAAAGGCAGCACTAGCAAAAGAACTAGTGGGAACTAACGCAAAAAAAAAAACGATTAGGGCTGGGCAAAACAAATGAAAGGGGTCCAGAATGGGACATATACGAAAAGCTTATTAATAGGGCCAATCGTCGAACATCCCAACTGCAAAAAGAACATAAACATTTTTTGATCTACTTTTTCGATAAACAGCCCCAAGTGACAAGAAGAGATACCGTTGTTAGCCTTACCTCAGCATTTGAAGGCTTTGCTCTGAAAGAGTCTCAGATTGGTACGTTTATCAAAAATGAATGCAAATTGACGACCAAGCGGATTACTCGTCATCCTGAGACCAGAAAAGCTGAAATCACTTTCTTTATATACATATATACCTACATTACAATGCAGTTTTTTATAAATAAAATTACCTTCCATTGTATAAACCACACACATGCCAAATATGGCTAGGAGTCATGGCTAGTCAAGTGTACATTCTGGCCAGCATTCACTGGAACATTCTTTACTATAAAAAGAATGCATCGCATTTTAGTTTGACTTTTCACCCTGCTTTCTCACTCCAATTTGTAATTTGAGCAAAAACTAAATTATCTTAAATGGCAAAAATTCTGTGCTACCAATGTATCATCGTTTTTTTACTCAATAATGCCTGATTTGTTTTGTAGAACCATGCAAAAATAAGAGGACAGATGTGTGTGAGAGCGTATAATGCTTAACATTGTTTTACAAACTACAAGAAAATCATTAATTAGGAAAATCAATTAACTTTAAAAGAAGCTTGATATAACTGATATTTACATACGCTTGTTAATCCCCATTTCGGAACTCGCGAATGTCATGATGATATATAACAAGGATTACTTTATGGCCTATAGTATGTTCACGTTTGAAGAATGAATTCAGAGCCAAGATATCTCGATGCACATCTTGCACAATCAAAACAAGTAGCATACATTGCCAGCCTTGTACAAGCATGTACTGCAATTAACAAGGTAGCTGTTCTTCCATTAGAGCAGATAGAGAAAATGTTTTGTTCCCATGAACTTGATTAACAAGTATTGCTTATCGAGAAGATGGGCGTCTGCTGTTGTGTTTACAAATGAGCAAGAAGAAAAATGGACAATGGACAATGGACAAAAAAAACTGCTCCTTCCGTAATTACGCCAACTTAGATGCTTACTTTGTATACCAAGCCTGTGTATTGACATTTAGCTTCAAGCTTATCTATGGGATTTGTACGACATGTCGCAGCAAGGCGGCTTGAAATATCTTTTGCTTGATAAATTTAGTGTAAAAACATGAATAAATAACAAGGCAGAAATTTTTGCGAATGCAAATCACATATATGGTTTTATAAGAACGAAGTGTAGAGTATGTGCGCTTTTGTTTGTTGGTGCAAAAAAAAAGTGCGATACGAAGGCTTTTGGTGGTGATAGTGGTGGACTTCTTACAATGTGGGATGTGTGCTTAACTAGGTAGTATTTCCCCACATAATAAATTAAACCTCAGCCTATTTAAAACTATACAATGCATCTAAATGAAAGATTATGAATATAACTTATAAATAATCAAGGGTATTAATAATGTGATGTATCATACATAAATAAAAACTCTAAAATACATATGAATTAAATAGAACAAGTAAGAGATGTTCTGAACGCATGGTTGACAACTGAGATTGTCAAAATCAATTTAAAAAGCCGTTCTGGATTAAGTAAATCAAGAACCCAACAACTCAACAAAATATTCAAAATTATGGAACAGCTGCCAAATAATATAGAAAAATAGACATATTATTTTACTGTACATTATTCATAATTTAATAAAGAAGAATTTAAACATTATTCCTTTTAAGTTTTTTTTTTTTTATAAAATTAAACCCTTCTTACTGCAGGATGAACCAATTTTAGCGACAATATACTTGTTTTCTTGTAAATGTGCAGCCAATTTGGATTAATTACTCAATTTTAAAATTTTGCCCTTTGTACCTATGAGCTCTGAATGGTCTTTTTGCAACTGTGATGCGTGTGGCTCTTGGGTACGTACAGCATATCTGCATATTGGCAGATAGCAATATCATTGTCCTAATGAATCAATGCCAAGTAACCCTCTCGGTCAGGCCAATATATATATATAATTGGTTTTTTTTTTTTGATTTTATAAAGAATGTAATGGTTTGTACGGATGCTCTTCGATTGTTACTGAAGGAAGGTACAGTCATGATTTGATTTAGTGGACTCAAAAAAAAGTGATTTTCAATTTAAGAGACACTTTCAAATCTCCCGTTTTTATTTTTCATAATTTTGCTGCTTAAGTTCACTGAATCAATTCAATATATAATGAGCAAATTTGTTTCTTTCAGTTCACTATACTAGTAAAATACCAAGATATCGTTAGGTAGAACTGTATTTAAGCGATAATATTTTGATCTAGTAACTATGAAATTAGAAATAACCAAATACATGCCTAATTTACCTCATTTTTTTTTTTTTTTTTTTTTTTTTTAGACTTCTTGTTTTCCTCTATTTACTTCAGCTGTTCAAATGTAGAAAACATTTATTAACAGGCATTATTTAATAGAATAAACTAGTAATGTCTTTTTATTACCAATTTTTTGGCCTAATATTACGGAAAAACGGTTTATTCAATTTAGTGAAAAACTCGATTTAGTCGACACTATTCTCCCTCCCAACGAGCCCACTAAATTGAATCACAAATGTATTGATTAAACGTTATAAAAACGTAAAGGAGTAAATTTTAATAAAAAGTACACTAGTCTAGAAAGTGATGATGTGATTGTGATAAATAGCATTCAGCGACGAGATAAAAGCTCATTCTTTCATATAAGATTGCTTGTAATAGGCAAACAGTATCAAGATTAGAATAGAATTGAAACGTTTAAAAAGAAGAACTCTGGGTGGAATAATAGAATTCTTCGGTTTATCCTTAAGAATTTTATAAAGGAAGCAATATTTTAGTTGACTTATTATCGTTTTTTATATTTTTTTTTTTATTATTACTTGCCATATTTATATAAACTATGTTTTGACATTTAACATATAAATATGTAAATATGATGATATTTATCGTCATCATTAATTATAGCTTATTAAACTCTTCCTAGATTGGGAGAAAGGTTTGAGGTTTTTTATCTTATGAGTATATATTTTATTGGGATGCAGAATTTAAAAATTTAATAATTAGCCAAAATGTCTACTCTTCTTCGTCAAACACATACTCCACATCTCGATCATAATATTTAAAAACTCCCGGGCTCCGAGTATTTTTATTTCGTAATATTACATGTGCATAAAGTTATATGGGATTCTACATCTAAACGTGCCGCGAGAAAAAGACGAAGAAATGGTGTGCTCTGGCTCTTTTTTAAAAATACAATAATGTTTCCTGGCTCATATCTCTTTATTAGTGTATTCTTGGATAACCATAATTCTAATCGATTTTATCGGATGCTATTTTTATAGATTTTGAGCATGATGATTAGGTTTCTCCATTTATTTCAAATCATGTTTATAAAAAAATCTTACTTTTAAGATGAAGCATGCTTAAATCGGTAATTAAAATGCTAATGAGTTTTTTTCTTAGTTTTTACCAAATTGATCAATTTTTTAAAAAAAAAAAATTTTTATTAACGGTTTTTGCACATTTGTAAAATATTTCATTTTTTGAATTACAAAATAAAAAATATCTGCTTTTGTAAAAAGAATTTCTCTTTTTCATTAATATACTGGATTTGTATTTTAAGTGTGAAAAAAATGTGTAAAAATCCTTTAATTGTGAAAATTACTTTTGGTCAAAAATTGAAATTCATAATAATTAACTTTATTTTGAACAATCCCATTATATGCCCCTAGTTTATATCTACATTTTGCTCTCTCATTATAATGGCTTAAAATGTAGCTTTTGCCCTGAAAAATTGAATTTTCGTAATTTTGAGTTTTTCATGAGGGTTGATAAGGAATAATATTTGTGCAAAATTTTTCTTAAATTTCAGATTTCATGTGCGTGAATTGTCTAAAATCTGAAAATTTTGAGCAACATCAACTTGATATCCCTTCATTTTTTCAAGCGTTGTATAACCGACTAAAAGACGGCTATTGTCATAATCTCAACATTTTTTCCAGTAGTTAATTAATCGAAATATAAGCAAAATCGATTGAAATTCCAGCATTTTACAGCTTCAAAAAAGAATCCGAATCAGAAACTTTATTGATCAGAAACAAAGTCTATCGTAAAATACGCATGTCAGAGTTGTTCAATTTTTATTGATTCATATAATTGGTATAAGTACAAGTGTTGTGGCATTCCATAAATAAGATTCTTCTAGGGTTATTTACAATGTTTTATTCAAATGTAGTCTATTGCTCCTTCTCCTCCTTTTTAAACTTATATCTAACAGGTTCTTGACCTGTTTCGTAGTTTGTTAATCATTAATATTATATCATAAATCCACATTTACATACCTGGTTGAGATTTCAAACAAGACAAGAATAAACCAAATGGCTTTGAGAAATCTAAAGGCCATTGAGACAAACCTTCTAAAGCATCTTCAAGATGCCCATTACAGCGATGTTGATGAGGTTGACTATCAGGTGAATTACTGTGCTTATTAAAGACGAATTTATCGTCTTGGTTGTTTTCTTTTGACATTGTTTGAATAAATAATAGAAAAAAAAAAAAGTTTATTCACTGTGCCTCGCCCCCGGCCAACCTTTTGTTTGACAGAAACTACAACTGCGAGATGATTCCAAACTCCTTTCTTTTCCTGCCCTTTCTGATTGAATACAAAAATAACCAAAAATGAGTGTAAAGTTTGCTGCTGCTGCACAAATAGCACAATAATATTAAATTAATCAACTAAAAAAGAAATTGTTAAATTAGATGCCTTTTGATGTGAAAGAATTCGATTCTATTGTGCAAACATTTTATGAAGGCAAAAACAATGCTGAGGTAAGCATGAAAAATATATAGGTTATAATTCCTTGATTAATCTTTTTATATGATAGAGACAAAAAGCGCAAACAATCTTAACAGAGTTCCAAAATAATGCAACATCTTGGCAACTAGTAGATAGAATTTTGGAACAATCAAACAGTCTACAAGCCAAAGTATGTTTTAAAGATTTATTATCACGCGTAATATATATAAATATATATACATATATATAATTGATCATTTTACTATTTTAGTTTATTGCGCTTGGTATCTTGGAAGACTTTATCAAAGTGAGATGGAATACTATACCAATGGATCAGAGGATTGGTATAAAAGCATTAGTATTACTAATAGATCAAATTAATTAACATTGATATATCAGTGATGCGAAATTACGTTGTAAAAGCAATTATTCAACTTTCCTCTAATGTTACAACTCTACGGTCTGCTGTTTTAAATAAACTTGATCTTGTACTTGTTCAAATTGTCAAGAAGGATTGGCCACAATATTGGCCATCTTTTATACAGGAAATTGTCGATTCCAGTGTAACCGATATGAATTTATGCGAGAATAATATGAAGATTTTAAGATATTTAAGGTATAAAATGTACTAGTACCTTTGAAAATATTTTTTTATTAAACATTAAAAATAGTGAAGAGGTGTTTGACTTTTCTGTAGATCATATGACAGTTGCAAAAATGCATAGGCTAAAAGATCAAATGGTGAATGAATTTGGCTCAGTATTCGATTTATGTAAAACAGTATTAGTGCAGCAAAACTCAACCACACATTTAATCAAAGCAACATTGGAAACATTACAAAAGTTTATATGTTGGATTCCTGTGCAATTTGTGTATCAGCAGGATTTAATTCAGCTGTTACAATCAAATGTAGTGTAAAATTAAATGATAATTAATGAGTGTATCAATTAATTCTATCTTATGATTTGTAGATCAAAGGAGCCCAAAGAAACTTAACCCTTCAGTGTTTTGCAGAAATCATTAATTTGGATCATGTTGATAGTCAACAATACAGTGATATTATTTTCAATATTTACACTACTGTTTATACAGAAATCGTCAGTATTATACCAAAAGAATCAGATATCGCAAAACTTTATATGGAATCAGACAGTTATGATCAACATTTCATTCAAGTCTTAGCTACCTTCTTGACAACTATTTTATCTAAATATAGAATGCTTATTGAGAGTTTAGATGGTGGAAAAGAAAGTGTATATGACATGTTGATTTATTTATTAAAAATATCACAAATTCCTGAGCGAGAAATATGGAAAATATGTCTTGAATATTGGGGAAAATTAGTAAATATTGTCTTTGTTCTGCAAAGTAAAATGTCAAAATTTAATCTTTACTATAGACATATGATGTATTACAAGATGCAAATCATGGGCAGGCAACACCCTACCATGAGGTTTTGAAGCAACTTTGCTCTATCATGATTCAAAATATGGTGAAACCAGACGATGTATTTGTTATTGAGAACGACGATGGAGAAATTACTCGAGAATTTAACAAACAAAGCGACACAACTTCTTTATCAAAAACGATGCGCCATGTATTTGGATTACTTACAAGTCTTGATTCTACCTACATTCAATCATTAGTCCGAGATCAACTTGAACAATTGCAATTAAGTAGCGATAATGCCGCCTGGTCGTGGGATCATTTGTTTCGCATTTGCTGGGCTATTGGTATGATGTCGGGTGCAATTCCAGAGCCACAAGAAAGCCAATTTCTTCAAATTGTATTGACAGGCGATTTATATAATCTCTTACAAAAAGAAGAAACTGCCTACAACAGCGATCAACAATGGGTTGTAGCTTCATGTATGCTATACATTGCCAGTCAATATCCACATTTTTTGAAATCAAATTGGACATATACATCTTGGCTATTGCAAAGGATGTTTTTGTATATGCAATGTCAGCAAGAGGGTCTCAAAGAGATGGCTTGTGATTCTTTTTTGAAAATATGCCAAGGATGTAAGGGTGAAATGGTGGTATCACATCAGCTCTCAAATGGAGAGTATTCAAATTCTGCATTAGAAACTGTGCTCACGGATTTGAAAAAGCTATCTTGTCGATTGAACTCACATCAGGTAAAGATAAATTGTGGTATATATGGATTTTCTCTTATTAAATATTTCAAAAGGTGTGTATGTTGTATGAAGCTGTAGGAACCATGATATCAGCATCCTCAGATGTACAATTACAAGAGCAATACATACATTCTTTGATGGAAGCACCTAATGAGATGGTTAGTAAATTAAGTATTGTGTAGCGTTGGAAATAACTTATTTTAACAACATTTATATTATAGATTAAACAATCGCTTTCAGATATTAATAAGTCTAATTCACTTAAATCAATGATCAGTATGATCAAACTCAATATAATGACTTGTAGGCCTGTTGGCCCTGTCTTTCGAACGCAATTACAACATCTAACTCCCATTTTAGTTCAATGCTATACAAAAATGAGCCAACAAATTCAAAATAACGGGCCTCAAGAGCAACTTCATTTGCGTATAAGACAACTAATTTTAGAATTACTCGAGACATTCATCCTTTCAATTGACAAACTTGATATTCAAGATCAAACCATGTTGACCAATTTAATTACTGTGATTTTGGCAGATTACAAAAATTCGACTAGACCCGAAAAAAGGGAGCCAAATGTACTTGGATTATTAACATGCTTTTTTGAAAAGATGCAGGTAACAAAATATACTAAAGTCCTGTTCATGAATCTTTTTGCTGAAATTGTTTATTCAGGACCCTATTTGGCCAGATTTACTCAAAGAAACAATAGATGTTGCATTTGTTGTTACATTACCAATGATTACATCTAATTTTGTAGATTATCCGGAATGTAGACATGAATTCTATAGACTTTTGAAAGTGTTGAACAAAAGATGCTTTATAGACTTATTCCAAAAACCACAGTTATTTCAAATTGATATCGATAGTATTATGTGGGGAACCAAGCATACTATGCGAGAAATATCACAGGTTGCACTTCAAACTTGCCTGCATATGATTGGAGAAGTGTCGCAAATGGAGGATGAAGATGTCTCTAGTCAATTCTTTGAGACATATTATGTGCGTATCCTTACAGATATAATGGAAGTATTAGTAGATCCTGATTGTAGAAATGGTAAATAATTCACAATTACGTATGCCTAGACTACTCTTTTATTAATAGCTATAATTAGGGTTTAATTATCAAAGCCAAATTCTTGCCAAAATGCTTGAATTAGTGCAAGAAGGAGAAATTTACACAAGATTATTTAATCCAGATCAAGTATCCAATCCGCTTATGTCGAATATAGAGTTTTTGCAGCAATACGTTTTGGATTTACTTTGTACAGCTTTTCCATTACTTCATAGAGACCAAATCGAAGTGCTTGTGATGGGTATGTTTGAATATAGTGGAGATTTGCAACGATTCCAAAATGATATCCGTGACTTTTTGATTGATATTAGAGAAGTAAATGATGAATCTGAAAGTAAACAAAAGGCTCAAGATGAAATGAATGCAGAACTAGAATTATTAAGAGGATTATAATGCGTTTACGTACATTATTTCAACTTAGATATCAAAAGTATAGCATTGATACATTACTAAAAAATATAATTTACTATATTTGAAATGAAAATAAGTGCACATCAAAACTGAACTTTTTAAGTGATTATCTTTTTTTAAAGGTCATTTGTGAGTAAACAAAAAATATGTTCCTATTTTTGACATACAAGAATACTTGGTTATGATTAGCAAATGCAGTATATATTATGAAAACTTTAAAAAAAAATTCTTTGCAGTGTTTATAAAACGCAAAATTTAATGATAAATACAAATTTATTATGATGCATAAATGTTTTAACGACGAGATCTCTTTTCATAACGATCATCTCCATGTGAGGATGTATCTCTATCACTTTGATGTCTCTTCCGTCTATCAGAGAATATTAATAAACAAAATAATAGATATTTAATTACTTTTACTTACGAGTCTGAACGATGATCGCCAGAATCATCACGATCTCTACCTCTTCCTCTATCACGACCACTATCTCTACCACGATCACGACTTTCATCTCTATCACGACCACTATCACGGCCACTATCTCGATTGCTATCACGACCACTTTCGCGATTACTACCACTATCTCTGTCTCTACCAGATGATGAACTACGCCAGTTTGAAGAAGATGATTGATTATTTCCACCTCCACTTCCACCATGACCCGCATTACGAGGCATAGAAGATCTGTTATTTATGTGCCCACCACCTCTCATATTAGGTCGGCCTTGATTGTTTCCACCATTTCCTCGGAAATCACCACCATCAAATCCCATAGGAGGGACACCAGGCATATTAGGATTAAAGAAAGGCATCGTGGACATCAAACCATTGTAGGTCCCGGTGCTTGTATCACCTTTTCTCGTGAAGGCTATCGTTTCTTTGATTTCAAGATTAAAGATGTTTGGGATAATGTAATGAATAGTGCATTCTGGGCATTT
>JAEPRC010000174.1:0-65670 GCA_016758945.1 Mucor plumbeus
ACGTAATTTGGGGAGAAAAAATTCTTTAAAGGTTAAAAAAGTTCGAAATGAATGAAATTGAATAAAAAACGACCAGCTACTATTTAGCTAGTTCAAACTCAGATAAGTGCAGTTTTTGCCTCTATTTGAGGTGACAATAGCCATTCTGTAAGAAATACATGTGTGGTATATAGTTCAAATTGTTCAATTCACCTTTTCAGTTCTACTTTCCTTGTTTTATCTGAAACAAGTTGATATGGAATTATGCGAAAAGCTCAAACTTTGTGATTTGCTGTTCACAAATTTAAATTTGATACAGAGTAATTTATACTTTTATACTTTTATTTCATTTGTACCTCTTCCAAAAAGATTGTTAAAAAAAAAAATTAAAAAAATTACATTATATGATTATATTTCCATAATATTTTATTATATAAGCATACGTACTATGTTTAATATCTTCTTTTGGAGCATTGTATATGATTTCCTTGAATTACAAAGTAAACTTTATTGATACACAGATGCTAGAAATCATTCAATTGCAACGGTGTATGCGTACAAAGTACTACACAAAATAATACATTAACTCAATTTGTGCACATACATTAAATGATAATCAAACGAATCTTTGCTTGAAAAATATTTGTCGCATTTTTTACAATAGAAATCAGGACTCTGGGTATCAATTTTTGCATTAGGATTGACGAAAGCCTTACCCATTGAATGGACACGTCTTAGATGATTTCTAAACAAGTTGCTCTTTTTGTAATATTTATCGCACTTTGCGCAATAAAAATCGGGATTGTGAATGTCAATTACAGCATCAGGACTAGCAAAATGCTTTACAGGAGGACCAAGTATCATATGATGCACTCCTCTACAATGAGTACGATGTTTTGCCCTTGTTTTGCTACTTGTTTGGCATACACGACAGTAGAAATTGGGATCAAGTGGGTCAGGGAGTAAGTTGAAATTTTTTGAATCGTCTTCTAATTCCATTTTATGCATAATTGCAATATGTTGAAGATAAAGCTTTTTACAAGAATATGGTTTTTGACAGACTGGACAGAGAATCTTCCGGTTGACAGTATTAGGTTTTAAACTATCTTTCTTTTGAGTCCGACAGCCTATATAATGGATATTTCGCATATGTTTGTTGTAACTGGTAATTGATACAAAGGGTTTATCACAATCACGGCATAATAAATCAGAGTTATCAAGCTGTTCTTGTTTAATTGAGTTGCCTAGTATTTGATGAATATCACGTAAATGTTTTTGATAGGAACTTCTTTGTGTGTATCTTCTGTCGCATACTCTACAGTAATTGGTAGGATCGGAATAATCAGGAAGGAGAGTAGGATACACAATGCTTGATTTCCGCCCAGAAAGATGATGAAAGTACTGGTAATGATTTAGATAAAGGCTTTTACTCTTGTAAGTAATATTGCATACTTTGCAATAAAAGTTAGGGTCATTCATGTCAGGGTATTCAGTTGTTGGTGGTTTCATATGGTGTGTATGTCTACAGTGACTTTGATAAGCTCGTTTTGTTTTGTATGTACTCTCACAGGATCTACAGTAATAATTTGGATCGTCCCATTGAGGTAAGATATCAGGATTCTTAATGATTCTTTTAAAAACTGGTTCCATTTTGTGGACGAATTTTAAATGTTGGCGATAACAATTTTTGCTTGAATATGATTTCTCGCATGAGCAGCAGTAAAAGTTTGGGTCATTAGGATCAATATTAGCAATGTTTTTTGGTAGTAGATTCCAAACCATGTAATGTGTTCGTTTCAAATGTTTTCGATAATTTCTTTTTAACACGAATTTTTTTTCACAAGATTTACAATAATTATTAGGATCATGAATATCTGGCTGCAAACTAAGATGTTTAATGGTTCTTCCATTGTATTCGATATTATGCACTAATTTGCGATGCTCTAATAATGATATTAAGTTTATCTTTTCCTCGCTACATTTAAAGCATTGGTAGTGATAGAAAAAATTGCCTGATTGCTGAGGTTTGTCTATGTATTTGAAAATTAATACTCTATCTATCTCTTCATAAATTATGTTTGTTACCATCAGTTGTATTCAATTTGATCTCAAATTTTGTTGTATCTTCTTGCTTAATTTTAACATTATGATAATCAGTTATGCTTTTCGTATGCATGGTAGTGTTGGCTTGATTCATCTTGGTAAATCCATTTGAATCTTCCTCTTTGACATCGCGTTCAATGTCATTACCAAAAGTGGAATTATTTGACGCTTCTTCTGACTTGACGGTAGCTTCAGAACGCGTATGCCTTCTCAATTTCATATTTATTTAGTTAAAGGTAGACAAAATACAAGTCCGGCAAAAGTTAAGACCTGCTCCTTACAAAATATCTTAAAAGTCACTGTCTTTCTTAAAAAACAGTGGAACGCAGCTTTTATGATGTACGTTTCATATTAAAGAAGTTATATGTATTCGTAAAAAAAATCATCCTATTTAAAAAAAACTCTCTAAATGCACTACTAATTTTTAGTTGGCTTACTGGTCTTTAGAATGCCCTCAATTCATTAAGCAACATATACCAGATAATAAATTTGTAAATATGCATAGATATAAATTGTTCAAATCAATAATGTATTTAGGTTACTGTAAAATCACACTAAGAATCTTTGAGTAAACTTAACTGGTAATTTATAATGCTTTTTATGCTTACAGTTTTAATTTTTTGTATTTAATGTATATGTCTTCTTAAAAAGCTATTCTTGCCTTTTGATAATTCAACGAAATCTCAAAATTAAACAGAGCATACACTCCGCTTTAAAGGAAATCTAATTATTTAAAGGATTTTCATGAGCCACAAAAAAACTGAATGCTTGCTTAAATTTACTCAAAAAGTACACATAAGTTGTTGAAATAGAGTACGTATTTTTTGCTTTATTTTATTGTGATTATTTTTCAAGTAATACAATTGCTCTTGATATTATTACGCTATAAGTGCATAAATCAGCACTTAAAAGAGCGCAAATATTTAGTTTCCGGCTTCTGTTAAAGCTCGCAAGTATACCAAATGATTACCCTCGATTAATAGATGTAATTTATTGCATTTCCACAATTTTTTGAGGACCTTGATTTCACTCTGATTTTCCATGAGGGGTACCTCATGAAATATCGCAGTTTGAAGAAAATTCGATTTTTAAGCTCAAAAGTGCGACTTTTTACCAAGATATATATAGGAACAAAATAACCGAAAAAGCTTTTACCTTTATTTGAAGTTAACCATTATAAGATTTGCAGCAAGTTTTTTGCATTTTTAGTCAAAAATCCATTATTCTTAGTATTCTAAATAGCTAAGAATTTTTGCATAAAAGTGTAAAAAATAAAAATTCCGATGTATGCGCCTTTCAAAGCTCTATTATACCCAATTAGAGTTTAGTGTGCACTATTTATGTGGTTTGGCGAATTAAAATTCTTCGAAAGTCAAAATATTTTTAAATGATCAAAAATTAAACAGAAATTGGCCAGCTGGCGATTAGCTGGTTTAAACTCCGTTACAGTTTGTATGTAAAAGAGCTTTCCTTGATAATTCAATGCATTTATTGCAAAAGAACAATAATCTTTTTTTTGTGGGAGAAGACATGCTTAGAATAGATTTGAAATAGGTTAAGTAATATTTATAATATTTGAAGGCATAAATCAGGGATATTATAATATTTTGATACCAGCACCATTATAATGGCAACTTCGTAAGTTAAATACGCTAGTCTCAGGAGCACTCAACGCCCTCAATACCATTCCATTATGATGAATGCTGCAAAAAGGGAAAAATAGCCAAGCAAAAAGGCAAACCTCCTTATTTTTTTTTTTTTGTTTTTTTTTTTTTTGCAGAATCTCAAGATGAAAAAAAGAACAAATGAATTACAAAAATTTAGATTATCGCTGAAACAATTGATAATCTTATCTCAAATTTTTTATTTATCTCCCTTTTTTCTATCTTTTCTTCTAAATTACATTTCTTTTCTTTTGTTATTGATGAATTACGCTGCCAACTGGTGTAAAGATTTTGTGTATGTTTCTTTGAGTCTGTTGCCTTTTTTTTTTTCATTTTTGAGTATATAACTAGATTTTTTTTTTCATTTTCTTTTTTTTTTAAAAAAATAGACAAACGCACGAAACTTTAAAGCATTCTATTGCTGGCGCTGGCGCTGGTGTTATTTCGTCAGTTGTTACTTGTCCACTTGATGTTGTAAAAACCAGATTACAAAATCAAGGTATTGGAAAACTAAAGTACAGAGGAACTATGGGTAATACAACTATAACAATCTGATAACAAGTTTATCCTAAATAAAGTAACATTTGAACATTAGGTACAATGAAAAGGATCAGATTAGAAGAAGGTATAAGAGGATTATATCGAGGACTTGGCCCTACAGTAGTTGGTTATTTACCAACATGGGCTATTTATTTCACAATTTACGACTATTGCAAAATAAATTGGGCAAAAGACGGCATTGGTGAGTAATGAAAAATTGTGAGAATATTTTCATGTGGTAATCAACAACCAAATAGAACATGATTGGCTAGCACATATATCGTCAGCCATGACGGCCGGTATGATATCAACGACACTAACTAGCCCAGTTTGGGTTATCAAAACTAGATTTATGGTATTTATGAATTTTTTTTATTTGAATGGTCCTGCTTTGCTAATATTAACGAGTATTTAGACACAAACAATAAGGTCGCCGCATCGATATAATTCAATCATGGAAGCATTTGCCATGATTGCTAAGCATGAAGGCATTCGAGGATTTTATAAAGGATTGGGTCCTTCATTGATCGGTGTAAGCCATGTGGCAATCCAATTTCCATTATATGAACGATTGAAAACACTGTTAGCATCAAATCAATCTGAAACAACAAGTATTTTGCTAGCTTCTTCAATTTCTAAAATGGTAGCGAGTACTACAACTTATCCACATGAGGTATTAAGTTTTAGGATATGCAATTGTAGGTGCATTGACTAAATGTTTTGGTTTTAGGTTATTCGTACACGATTACAAAATCAAGTGATACAACCCTTCAAATACAAAGGCATACTTCATGCAATAAAAGTCATCATGTATGAAGAAGGTGTACATGGTTTCTATAAGGGAATTACAACTAACCTTGTGCGTACTGTACCAGCGTCTGCTGTTACTATTTTTACATATGAATTGATAGTAAAGAAATTGGATACCTTGAGAGATTTGACTCAATGATTAATTATACCCCCCCCTCCCTTCACCCCTTTTTCAGTCTCGCTCCAAAATACCTTTAAATAAACCCGGATTTTTGGCGACGTACTTATTTTTACCAACTCAGGGTTCCTTTATTTGATCCGATAAGATTCGGATGAATTAATCTCAATTCTGGGGAGCTATAATTTTACTTTTGTGATAAGAATACCATTGAGTTTTATTTTATTTTTTTTAGAAGCATATAAATCGAGGCCCTGGGAGAGTAAAAATTATTGGGCAGGGACAGGGAAAAAACAAGAGGGGGGGGGTTACATTAAATCTTCAAAAAAGTTTTTATTCTTTTAAAAAAGTAGCTAAAAACTATTTGTAGCATTATTATAGCTACCTGATATATAGATTTTATGTTTTTTGTTTTTTATTGAAAAAAAAAAAAACAAAGTTGCAAAAAAGTAGCTGAATAACATTTTTTTTAAAAGGGCATGTGTTGAGTTTTTGACAACTGAACCCCTTAACAAATCGTTTACAGAAACTGCAGAAATACTACCCTACAAGAGACAATACCTACTGTATATATGATAAGCAGATGGATAACTGAGTGTAGTACGTTTTCACATTTAATAGTGAAAAAGAAAGATTGAGTTTCATTTATTTCATATGAGTATCACAAGCATCTTGAATATCGGACTGGGTGCCTCATGAAACTCAAAAAATAAAGTCGAGTTACACATTATGATTGTAGAGCAACAACATTTATCCAGATATTCAAATCAAAAAAATAAAAGAATCAATTAAAATGCAAACATTTGTGATGCTACAAATTTACAATATTTTACAAGAATGACACCTAAATACATCTGCATGCACTAATTTCAAATGGCATGATATTTCATCTTCTAAAATTAAATCACTTAATTTAGAAACGAAAGATAAGGGAGAACCCTGTAAAACTTACTAGTTGGTGTATCGTAACTACAGTTTTTTTTTTTTTTTTTTTTTTTAATTGTGATACATTTCCATCTTCTCACGATTCCCATAATTGAAAGAGATGTGTCGTGAGAAAGCTAGTAATTAACAGATTTAGAAATAAAGTACAAAAAGAGGATCATATGTAAATTTATGAGGATATATTAATATTATTTATTAAGAGGGAGAAAAAAAAAAGGAAAAAAAAAATGTTATCAACAGCCCTGCTGCATTTGAGAGAGAAAAATTAATATTACATAATAACAGGGTTTTTTTTGATATTGTGTTGTGTTGTGTTGTGTTGTGTTATTAAATTAAGAGATTATTATATATATAAGTTATATAGGTGTAATATGAATTTAAGCCTTTTCGACTTCATATTCAATTTCTACTTCCTTCTTGTTCTTGTTTTCATATTCCTTGGCAGCATCACCAGAACGACCAATAGCATCATCAGCAGCATCAGTGGCATCGTTCTTGTGGTGGACAACATAAACCAAGATGGAACAGATGAAACTAGCAGCACTAATACCAGTGTACATCCAAGTCAACTTGGGATCAACAGCAACGGAAACCAAAGCAAAAGCAAGGATAGAAGCGAAACAATTGGTTAACAAGAAAAGAGCAAAGACAATAGACTTCATAGATTGAGGAGCCTTCTTGTAAGCATATTCGTTACCAGTAACGGAAGCAAAGATTTCAGAGAAAGCAACGAATACATAAGAGGGGATTTGATAACCAGCAGAAATGGGATATTCAGATGTGTTGGCGTAAATCTTAGCTTGAATACCAGCAGTGTATGCCATACCAACGGAGGCAAAGAAGAAACCAAGAGAAATACGGAAAATGGGGCCCAAAATAATACCATAACGACGAAGAGTAGGGTAAACGAGACGATCCATAATGGGAATAGTAATAATCAAGACAATAGGATCAATATTTTGCATAATATCGTTAGGAACATTACCGGTCCACATAGTACCGGCTTGAGAGATAAGATTGTTGGAGATTTGGGAATAACAAAGCCAGTAAATAGGATACCAACAGAATACGGTACAAGCTCTAAGAGCACGCTTGAATTCATCAACAAAGACATCATCCCAAGTAGCCTTTTCAGCAAGTTCAGGATGAGTTTGAGCAAGGTTGGAAGGCTTACAGGCCTCTAAACTACCCTTGACAGTAAAAAGACGATATTTGATAAGTCTACCAGCTTCAACAAAGATGGAACCACGAGGAGCAGCTTGAACATAACGCTTACGACCCAAGAAGACGACAGCAATACCGGGAATAAACATAAGAGTAGGCAAAAGATAAGCAGGCCAGAAACCAACATTCTTTTCTAATTCAGTAGTAGCAATGGCAGAAAGGGAACCAACATTAATACCCCAATAGAACATGTTGAAAATCTTTTGGTAAGTAGCTTGAGGAGTAACAATGACACGCTCATTCTTCTTGTTAACTTTGACATAAGGGGACTTGGATTGATATTGTTCGGCGATAAGAGGAGCAACATTGGACTTGATACCACCGGTACCGAGGCCGATAATAATGATAGAAACAATGAAACCAGGGAAAGCAGCACCACTAGCAATACCAGCGGGAGAAGCAGTGGCAGTCAAGATGATCAAACCAACGAAATAAACGATGGAAAAAAGAAGAATTGCACGGTATTTACCGAGATATTGATCAGCAACAATAGCACCAAAGATGGGGGTAATATAACACCAGAATTGGAAAAAGGTAGTTAAAGCAGTAGCAGTTTGTTGACCTTTACCCATGGCACCAGCTTGTTCAGCGGGATCTATAGAATGATTGTTAATATTTGGAAAATCATAAAAAAGTTCAATTGAAAAATTAAAAAAAAAAAAAAAAAAAAAAAACTTACAACTCTCGGGAGCAGGATTTTGGATATAATTTTGGAAAGGACCACTAAGACCATAATAAGTAAAACGTTCACAGAATTCAATGACAAGAACAAGATAAGCAGAGAAAGGAACATCATCAGCAACTTGACGCAACTCCTTCCAATCTTCTTCAGTAGGCTCAGGTCTTTCTTGATCGTCCTCATGAAGATCAGTTTCATCATAGGCAACGATCTCGGAAGCCTTTTCTTGTTCCAATTTCTCAGACATGATTATTTATTTTTTTCAAAAAAAAGAAGAAGGTTGGAAAAAAAAAAAAAGATAAAGTTTTTTAGTTGTTTGATCTGGATAGTTTATATACTTTTTTCAATTTAGCTAATCAGTTGTTTATATTAGATAGTCCGATTGAACGAATAGGTACCCTTAAATGTCAGACCAATCATTGTACGTAGCACTAGATCTGATTCGATAAAATTATTGAATTTTGCCATATGATACTTATTAGTTATATTATGATTTTATTGTGAAAAACCTTTTATATTGTTTTTGTTTGGTTTTTTTTTTTTGGTTTTTTTCTTGTGAAACTCTTTTTGCTGTATGGACAATTTTCCTTATATTAGTAAAATTATTCCTATGAAAAGGTCTATATTCCTAAATAATTAGTATTAATAACAATTGTTTCTGTGTATTCTATTTTTCTTTTTATTTGGGTAATATATTTAAAAGAAGGGGTGACAAAAAAATTTTATCATTTACTAGATTTGGAAATATTGTCGACTGACCACATGGCAAGTTTTCTCACAATAACTCAGTTCCAGCCAGTCATTTCTCACGCTATGGTCAATCTTTCTTGTGTAATACGCTGTAATTTAACCCAAAATCCAATCATATAGCTTTTCTTAACTTTATCGGACTTTTTTGATACGATTAACTTCGTTTTGCAGATCCTGATACTAAAGCATCCTAAGAACATGATGGTAATTCAGGGTCGACTGTTTATATTTAAAAAATATTCATCTATTCAAAAAAAAACAAAATCATCCCATTACCATTATGTCTTGTTGCCTAAGATGGCATGATATGTTTTACTAATTGTATATGTTATGGTGAAATATCTGAGAAAGAATTGGTTAACCAGTGTAATTGACGTATTTTGATATGAGTCAATTTTATTGAAACATAGCAAAACCGATTTGATGGGCCTGAAAGTTTCTTTTGTTCTAAAGAAAACTGTAAGGATAAACTTTATAATCATAAAGGAATAATAATACCATTTCAATAAATAAGAACTTTGAGAAGCGTTCCCATTTTTTAATGTGTATATTTTTTTTATTAATATAAATTAAGGAAAAATTGTGCAATAAAACAAGTTGTTTAATTTTCTTTGATATCGCCCAATTGAAGTAACTGATCTAAGAAATTGCGAATCATAAGCACATATTATTTGCCTTTTATTTTGGTACAATTCTCCATTGGTTCCACTTGTAATCAAATATAGAAATCTTCTACTTCTTGGTTGGAGATTTAAATCGTTATTTACTGATAGAAAACGTATTTCAAATTCCTATATTTTAAGCTTCTTCAGCACAATATAAATTATGGTTTAAAAAAAAAAAAAAAAAAAGTAATATTATACCCGAAAATACCAGAAAGCGAGTACAAAGCCATCATCCAATCGTTTTTTCGCACACTTTTTATTCGATATATAATTCAAGATAAAGGTACCCGTACCTTCGGGACCCATTTTCATTTAGATGTGTGTATATATATTCATCTACAGAAAAAAAGGGCACATGTTAAAAAACAAAAGAAAACCAGATTTCCAGGTATGAAATGATTGTTTCACAATTATCATTTTAAAAAAAGATTACGTTTGAGAAACAAAACATACACATTTAGAAACAATGAGTATAATAGGAAACCTGTGCATGATTGTATAAACAGTAAAATGATCTAACCAAGATATTCTTTACTGTTGAAAAAAAAATCTCACTCTTTTTCTACAACATCTTTTTTTGATAGTTGGCTGTCATACCTGAAAGCCGCGGATTTAAAAACAAATGTACCACATTTCTAAATATTTTGAAGCTATTCTAAAAGAGTTAGATACAAGTCAATAGCTTAAAATTATCTTTATAAGTATATAAAACAGTATTTTTTTATTTTGTTTTATTTTTCATCTAAAAACCCCTTTGTTTACATAATATCTTGATAGCAGGGTTCTATATAAAATGTGTATTTTTATGTTTTTTCGTGGGAAAGATAAGTTAAGGTTCAGCCATCTTGATAAAAATGCCTTTTTTGCTCATTCTGAGGTCATGTTTTTAAAATCATAAAATAATGCAAACAAATCGCGCTCACAAGATTTCGTATCATAACATTAGTATAATACACAATGCAAAAGATGTAGTGTTACCCAAATCCATAGCATCAACATTGTTTTTATTCAAACACACACACAGATTACTAAATAGTATTACATTACTCTAAAAAAAGAATAAATGAATTGTGCTATCAGTAAATAATTTAATCTTCATTGAGTAACTTACCAAGCCAAATTTGTGATAAATATCACTTGAGATAACTACTCAACGTACGAAATTTCATTGTGTAATCATACGCTGGTGATACAATATAAGAACAACATTACTAGTTCATAACTACAAAAAATAAAAGCTTGTAGTAGCATATGTGTAATGTAATGTAATGTATTATTAATACATTTTTGGATTCTCACATTATTAATTCTTATCGAGGTTGTGCTATATTAGACAGTTAAAATTATAAAGCAAAATGTCAGGTAGCATATTCACTTGTCAAAGTACAGTGTTACGTTTAGTGCATCTTTTATATATTACAGTACAAAGGAAAACTTTATTCATATAACCGCGATTTTCTTTCATATCAGAACTTTTTCATTTTTTGCAAAAAAAAAAAAAAAAAAAAAAAAAAAAAAAAACATAAAGTTAGGGTTCTGGACGTACAGTGGAAAGTTGAGAAGCCAAAAAAGATCTTGCTGAAAAGGCGTTTATCTTTTTTGAATAGCTCCTTATTTTGCTAATTTATACAAATGTTGACAGAACGTGTAACAGGACCTGAATTCTCGACTTTCTACCAGCTATATATTGGTACATTAAAGTCATTTGCTTTTTCGTTAACATTTATTAGAAAGTATTGCCATAACTACACCAAGATATACTGTTTTTATAGGAAAATTATTCAACTTCAAATGCGTTTTGCTTTAATATATTATCCATTACGCATTATATTATAGCAATATACATGTGTCTTCTGTATTAGTATGCAGATTGTTAAAGTTGTAAGGGAACTAAATGTTACATAGGTTTATAAAAATAAACGCGCCATACAAATTTCTATATGAATACATTAATATTGAAAAGATTTAAAGAATATTGTTTTTTACAACAACTACATAGGATTCTTCTTCCAAAAGGACCACAGAAAGTAAATCGTCAACTTCATAGCACTAGTGTTTTTTTTTTTTTTTTTTTTTTTTTTTTGCCTTGGGAAAACTAATGTGCATAGACTTTGTGGCCATTTGAATGGTCATATTGCTTTTGTCTTACACTCGTCAATACGTAGATAAATTGCTATTCACCATTCCTACCAAGATATAGGTGGATTTTTTAGTTGGATTTGAGAAATGGATATTTATTTCTAAATTCAATGCCGTGATACCCGAATCTAGCATATAAAGGTCAATGTCAGCTATCAATGTCATTATGTAAATGTCATTTTAATACATTTTTCTCAATTTTTGAATCTCTCTGGCTAACATTTTTGCTCAAATATTTTTTTTTTTTTTGCTTTTTAGTCATTGATATTTTTACTAATCTCTAAAAAGAAAAAAAAATCAAAATATACTAAATCAAAGGTAAAATTCAATAAAACAGCTTACATAAATTTTTACGTCCTTCAAAACTTTTGGCAATTATTGTATTCAAAAGTGCAAAATAATTAAATAACTAGTAGCTTGTATCAAGTAAATAAACAAATTTAAACTTTTTATATAATATTTTGCCTCCTATAATCACAAGTACATAAAATGTGTAACCCTCATTTACACTGTTTTGCTTAATTCTAGCTGCGTTTTGATGGGGCAATGATGATATATTATTTCTAAAGTTATTAAAAGCAATAAAATAATTGATCGCTTTTTATCAATCCAACCTAAATCATCAGAATTTGTATATAGTATTTTTTTCAGTCATTTTGTTTTGCTCAAAATGTGTTACAGCACTCTCTTTTATATTTATTTATTTTATTTTATTTTATTTTATTTTATTTTATTTTATTTTATTTTATTTTATTTTATTTTATTTTATTTTATTTTATTTTATTTTATTTTATTTTATTTTATTTTATTTTATTTTATTTTATTTTTTTGCATTATATCACTTGGATTTAACTGCATTTTTTATAAAGTAATAATATACTATTTGTAGCAACATTTTTGAAAGTATATCCAAAATGACGAGAACCACTAAAATTGCTTAGATTGGCTAGATCAGTAGTAATGAATCGTTCAATAATACTGTGCAAAATTGCAAAAAATAATTCAAGCGCTTCGAGGTTCAATAATGTTACCAAATTTTGCAATATTAATGCTTTACAGCAAGGTACAAAATAGGCGTTTTCATTTGAATCTACAAATAGAAAATTAGTTGGATGCTAAAATTATAAAGCTGTATAATGTTATAATTTTAGTAGATACTTTGAAATTTGAAGCCCATTTGGATTAACATTCATTTATTGAAAGTATTTTTCCAATTGCATTATTTTTTTCAAGCAGAGATAAAAAAAAAGGGGGGGGGGAGGGTTTTTAATTCTAAAAAACGCATACTAAAATCCTTAAAAACGAACAACTTTTTTTTAATTAATGAAACCAAGTTATACTATTCGTATATTTACTGCGCATTAAATATGGCTCCAAAATTCAGTTTTGAGCCATTATCAGGTTTCATAAAAAAATTTCAAAAAAGTGGACATTTTTATTTCCTCATTTCGCAAGTCAGGAAGACTAAAATAGTTGCGATTTTATGAATCAACAATGGTCGTACCTGCAGTAAAAAGGTGTTAATTTTATAAAAAAAAAAAAAAAAAAAAAAAAAAAAAAAAAAAAAAAAAAAAAAAAAAAAAAAAAAAAAAAAAAAAATTTAATTTTAAAAAAAAAAAAAAGAAAAAAAAAAAAAAAAAAAATATTAAAAAAAAAAAAAAAAAAAAAAAAAAAAAAAAAAAAAAAAAAAAAAAAAAAAAAAGCTTAAAAGAAATACTGTTTAAATCCTTTGTTATTAAGCTATGGATAATCTACAATAAAATGCTATTTCTAGTGCAGTAAATAACGAAATTATTTATCAAAATAAAAAAATATAAAAGCAGCAGAAATACAATTATAATCAGTTAAAGTTTTATTACAAAAGTTTTTTGAAGATTAAATATAATTGAAAAAGTTTGAGGGTATTTATAATGATTTAGAGAACTTGTATACCATCAGACTTGAATGAAGTAATTTTCTAGTTTTGAATTTTTGTTATTGATATAATAATTTAAGGGATAAATCATGCAAAGCATCGACCATAAAGAGTTATATGTCAAGTGCGACAATACGGGCCTTTTGGGAACTATTAACTATAATCATATCTATTTAGGTAACCTTGATTTTAAGGGGTAGTTTTATATGCTTGGAATTTTATTTATACTAGTAGTGCAACTATGACACAAGGGAGTAGTTGACCAAAATTAATACCATTGTTATTATTATTTATTGAATTGGATAAAATACTTCTTAGTATAAATGTCATTTGTGTAATTGATTGCATTATAATCAAGAGTACTATCATTCATACGACATGTATTGGTTTAAAAGTATTTTGTATTTTTCGCATGCGTTTGCTATTGTGTTCAATTTGAGTATTTGTTTATTACTGCTACACTTTTATATTTCAAGTGGCATGAACTCTATGAGTAATACTTGCAACTTGAATTATTTTACGATTATCAATTTAGTATGTTGTTCCACTGCATCTACTTCTCTATTTATACTATTTAGCTACCGATATTATTTGGCGGTTGTTCTGTCAACTGTCAATCATTCTGTAATTTTGAACATTATGTTAAGTTGTTGGGTTCTTTATTTACTTAATTCAGAACGGCCCTTTAATCTGATTCTAACGTTCTCAGTTGTCAAGCATGCGATCAGAACAGCCCTTACTTGCTCTATTTGATTCGCATGTATTTTAGCTTTTTTTATTTACGATACAACACATTATGAATACCCTTGATGTGTTCGATACTTAAAATACCCTTGGTTATTTATGGTTTATATATTCATAATCTCTTATTTGGATTGCATGGCATAATAGTTTCAAATGAGATGGCTTTTATTTTACTATATGGAGAATACTGCCTAGTTCAGCACAGACCTTATTAGGAACTATGTTGTTTTTTGTTTTTCAACGAAAAAATACAATCAAAGTAATGTATCAGAATCAAGCATTTAATAATTCATTCTGCTAAAAGCTACTACATTTTAGCAATTTATTGATGCTTCCTATTCATGTGTTTTCTAAGTACTAGATGTTGGGTATCTAATATGAATTGTGGACAAGTCATATACAATGGAAACTATAGAATTAGAAAATCTGTGGTTGTATTATTAGAGTGAGTTATAGATATTGACATAACAAATGAGACCCAAAATTGAGTTGACCAATGATCAAAAAATGGTCAAAAAACAAAATTGTGTAATGGTTAACGAACTGCAAAGTACTAAGTTGAACTAGTGTATTAAATAATTTTTGTACAGTTTTGGATTCTGCATTCACCTAAATAACATTCAGACAAATGTTTCGCATTAAATTTTGAGTAAAATACAATTAAATTTTTGAAAGTTTTTAAAGATACTTACCACTTTTTGTAAAAATGTTTCAAATACAAATTACGGACATAATGAGTGGCAAAACTATCTATTAATCTAGCTTTTACTAGGCCGTTTAGCTACATTTTTCGTAAAGGCAAGGTTCTTCTCAATTTTTTTTTTTTTTTTTTTTTGGAATTCAGAATTTGGGATGAGCGAATACCCATAAAAATGGGAGGACACTTTTTTTGTACATATTTTTGCGGATATCTATGAAAAATTAATGTTTTGAAAAGAATTAAATTGAATGAGAAAAAATGTCAAAAAAAAAAAGTGCTTACAATTTTTTATACTTAAATATGTTTTGAAGAGCTTAAAATAAGAAATTTTTATTATTAAAAAGTGTTAGCATAACTTAGTTTTTTGCAAAAATATGAAAGCTTAAAGTTTTTAGTTTTTTAGCAATGAATTAATGGTGAAAATATAAAACATTAGCACTAAAAAAATTATACCAACTACTAGAGATAGGATATTTCCGGATACTCGTTTTTGAATATTTCAGGTACATTAGTATAAATTTTTTATTGGTGTTGTTTAATGAAAAAAAAAAAATTTTTTTGAGCAGGGATGAATTTTACGTACTTCTGAGTCGTTTGTGAGATATAAATGAATTCAGAAATAGGTAGAAGAATGCGACCAATTCACGTCTACTTGCCATTGTGCAAGATATATCTTGGAAACTGTGTAAGATGAAGTCAGCTACTAGGAAAGGGGACACGCTTCGACTTAAAAACTAGCTTGCACTGTTTAGTATATACCTTCATAAATCAAAACTTTAAATTCATAGAGTGCTGCTTATCTATAATAAATTAATACGTTACCGAGTAGGGTGCTCAGACAAAGTTAAAGCTTTGTATAGAGTGTGATCAAGCATGATACAGTTTAAGCTGCAGTGCATCGTTCTTTAGTAACGATATAATTGGTTTTTATTGATTTTTAAATATGAAAAAGATCTGTGAATATAATTATAAAAAGAAAATGTATATATAAGTAATTTAATTTCTTTTTTAATGTAAATGTATTTAGCATATAATAACAAAGAAGGGCTAGCCTCCAGGGCTGACTATCGTCTTTACTGTTGCTTATCAGCTTCTGCCATTTTACCAAGAAGGTTGATGATTTCAGCAGGTGTCTCGACTTGCCAATTAGCCATACTCTTCTTCATTGTGGGACCAACAGTAATTGTGTAAAGATTTGACTTTGTGTCGTTCCAAGACTTTGCAGAAGCCCCTTCAGTTGCAAGTTTATCTTGGTAACTAGCGAAATAAGTAGCAGAAAGAGTACGGAACATATCTTCATCAGTCTTATCATCACCAGCACAAACAATAAAATCAGGATTTGGTGATTGAGCCAAAATCTTCTTTACAATTTCACCTTTGTTGATCATCATGGGACGAACTTCTAAGTTTTTCTTACCCACCAGAATCTCTACTGGCATTTTAGAGACAACAGAGCTTTCCAAATGATTTTGACATTCCTTAGCTTGGAACAAACCGTATTCTTCATCGGCCATACGATAATGCCATGTAATGGATGACTTTTTGTGTTCAACAAAACTGCCTTCAGTACGTTCGGTATAATAGTCGAAAATTTCAGTAACATCCTTCTTCCAACTCATGTCAATATCTTCCAAAACGTTTGTCCAGTTATCAGTTCCAGCAGCTTTAAGGAAACAACCATGTTCTGCACTCAAGCCAAGGTTTTTAATGCTACCAAGCCAGTCTTCAAGGCAAGCTTGATCACGACCAGAGACAACCCACACTTCATTGCGAGGATCGTTACACAAATCTTGAATGTATTGCAACATTTCGGGGAAGGGTTTGGCATCAGTAGGAACAGAGACAATAGGTGTTAATGTACCATCATAATCAAAGAACATGAGACGCTTATTGGCCTTCTTGTAATTTTGGATGAATTGATCAGGATTCAAGGCAGGAGTAGATTGAGATTGAAGAGAGAAATTCTTAGTACTTTCGACCAATTGCTTGACAAATGACTTTGCCCAGAAAGCAGCTGAATGTTCTTTGACGTAATTAAAGAGTTGGTTATGACGAGTTAACTTATCTTCAGGACTCATTAATAGGGCTTCGTTCAAAGCTTTAGCGACACCAGCATAATCGAAAGGATTTACGATCAAGGCAGCACTTAAAGAACCAGCAGTGCCAGTGAATTCAGACAAGATGAGAGGACCATGAGTCTTTTGTTGACAAATGATATATTCCAAAGATGTAGTGTTCATACCATCTCTTAAACTGGTAATCAAGCCAACATCTGCAACAGATAACAAGGCATAATATTCATCACGATCCACATCTTGGTAATAATGATGACAGGGGGAGAACTCAAGACTACCGAACTTTGAATTGATATGACTCACCATTTCAGATACCTTGGCTTCCAATTTTGAATTATCACCATAGGTAGGAGTGGTAACTTGAATTAAAACAACTTCCTTGCGCCATTCAGGGTAATCAGTCAAGAATTTTTCAAATGCATGCAACTTTTGAAGAACACCCTTTGTTGAATCCAACTTGTCACGACCAATAATAATCTTCTTACCAGCATACATGTCACGAATAGCCTTCATTTTGGGAGCAACGGCAGGTTCTTTACGGAATTGATCAACACGGTTAGCATCGATACCAATTGGGAAAGTTCCAACAGAGACAATATGGCCATTGACATTTACACCTGTCTGAGTTGATTCACAACCAAGTACACGAGTACAAGCACCGATGAAATGTCTAGCATATGAATAGGTCTATAAAATTGAAAAAGAAGTTTTTTTTTTTTGTTTCGTTAACATTATGTCATTTTCCTTTTTTTTTTTTTTTTTTTTTTTTTTTTTTACCTGGAAACCAACTAAATTAGCACCTAAAAAGCCTTGAAGAATCTCTTTACGGGCTGTTAAAAATATATGTCAGTTCAAGAACTAGATGGATTTTTGAATGTACTTACTAGTTAAACAGCGGAAAATCTCAGAACTAGGGAAAGTAGCATGGAGGAAAAGACCAATTGGTGCATCTGGAATCATTTCTCTCAACATTTCGGGAACCAACAACAAGTGATAATCATTAATGAAAACTGAAACAAAGGGGATTAAAATCACATTTCCCAACATAAACGAAAACAAAATACTTACTGACATCTCCAGATTGATAATTATGAGCAATTGTTTCAGCAAACTGACGGTTAACAGCAACGTAATCTTCCCAATCATGCGTTAAAGATCTACCCTCGGAATCATTAGTCCACACAAGATAGTGGAATAATGGCCAAAGAACTAGAACAACATGTTAATCAACCAATTGATATGAAATCACTCTAATCAATGCCCTTACCTTCTTTACAATAACCTTCGTAATGGCCACGAGATTTGCTATCCAAAAAGATTGGAATAATATTACCTGTCTTTAATAAAAGACTTTCAATTTTAGCTCTATCGCCATCTGTCAAATCTTCTGCAGGGAGTGCAACTTTATTTGATTCATCCTTGATAGGACCAGTCCAACCAATATGTAAGGTTTGGTATTCATCATTTAAGCTTTGAAGACCTGCATTAAGAGCACCATGACCTCTATTTTGAACAATTAACCATTCAGCAGCGCGAAATTTAGCACGCAAGGTACGGCTACGAACATGATGACGAGCTAATTTCGAGACTGGTGCAGCAGCAATTTCTGGATCCTCTGGTTCTTTATCTTTGTCACCACCAGAAGCAGTAGGTTTGGAAGTAGAAGTAGGAGTGGGCTCATCACTTACAACAGTTGAAACACTATCAGATGATCTTGAAATATGATAAGGGATTTGATGAGTGACATTGATGATACGTCCTGTAATCTGTGGCATTCTTCCAGCCAAAGGTAAATAGTCAGCGACTTTCTCTGCTGTTAATGGTGACATGTTAATTGTTAAATTGCTATAAATACAAGTTTATTAAAGAAGAAAAAGAAGAAAAAAGAAAAATTGGAAAAAGGCATGATATAAATAATAGTTTCAGCGGGAGTAGAATCATGTAGATTTTGATTTGAGGCATCGCATGAACCCTTCATCATTTTGTTGTAATTCTCGGAAAATTCCATTTATTAGAAAACCCGCCATAATATGTCAAATCAGAAAAAAAAAAGGGATTTTATACTTGTATATTCAGGGAAAAGGAAATAAACTATTTACTAGATGTTAACTAAAGTGTATCTATGCCTGCGGATTCGATGTGAATATAATTGCATCTGTGTAAATATCAACTTTCTAAGCGTGACAAAAATTATGTCATCATCGTTATATACAAATGCAATACGCACAACTCAACATTTCGTAGTCTATCACTACATATTTCTATTTCTATTTATGTGAACATGTGCCTAGATGTGTATCTTGTACAACAGAATGGCCATCAGGTACTTTTTTCATTTATTCTTCTCTGCTTTTCTTTTTGATCTGTTCAAGATAGCAACTTGTAATTGATCCTATTTATCGATTAGAATTATGTCACCAAGGTTACACCATTCATATATAAATATTGTAATCAACTGTATGATACGCATAGCATCAAAAAGATGATCTTTATATTTTAAATTTTCATTCTGAATATCAATTCAAAAAAAAAAAAAAAAAAATAGTATCTCTGTGTATCTCTGTATGATAAATACTCATGAAAAATTCTCTTTTTTTCTTGCAAACCTTCTAGAAAAATTTGTAGTTACGTTACAACATAATGATATCACTTGATATCAATATACTAATTTGGAGCTTCTGTGATCAAATCTCAGTTAACGCTCAGATAAGTTTTACAAGGGGGGGGGGATTATTCATTATATTAAATGGTTGTTTTTATTGAAGGTGTCGAAAAAAAAAACGATATCATGGCCATTTTTGAAATTAACTAAAGAATAGATATATCATATTATTTTTTTATTCGCATAATAACTATTGAATAATTCACTTCTTTTGAGCAGTAGTGACCAAAACCACAAGATATTGTATAGCAAATGTTTGAAATGTTTGTGTACCAAGGTTCGGCATCCGCTTGCATAATTTGAATTTGAAGCCTTACACTGTGCATACTTCATCTTCCAATACATGCTATATGTGATAGCTACAATACTACAACCCGAATTTTAATTTGGTTATGTATGCAGATTAAAAACCAGGAAATTTCTTATGTTATACTGCAAATATTATCTAACCATAGTTTAAAAGGCGAAATTCTTGGTACCCCGAAGTTATAAGGTTTAACTTTTTCTTTCTATGAAAATATCACCTTCTCAACAGCTTCTAAATAATATTGGAATAAGTATCATGATTGGTCTCACTCATACACTTGCATGATGGTGCCATTGCTACTTTCCTTGCAGAAAAAATTTATACCTGTCAATATAAAAATTCACTAATTCAACCCCAATCTTACCAATTATGCACAAACACCATTGTTCACATCCATATTCCGTATCTAGAAAAGCGATAAAAAAGTTACGCTTCTCATTGATTTGCTTTCTGGAACCTTAGGCGTACTTTTATTATTGCAGTTTCGGCTGCAATTTAAAGCCTTTTTCGGCTTTGGCTCAACCTAATCTTAAATATGTTTGCTTTAAAATAAAAATTACCTTTCTAATAATGAATACTGAAAAAGTTTAGAAAAGTACTTGGCAGCCCTATGCAAAGCATGATAATGATCAAGTTATAGAGAAATCGCAATATTTTCAATTGTGTTTCTTTTTTCTTTTTCTTTTTTTTTTTGGAAAATATATATATAAAAATGTTTCGGGTTTTTTTTTTTACTCGATTAATTTTAAATATATTTCTTTACAAAAACCATGTTTCAATAGGTCTACTCCTGGGCTACTGTGCCGTATTTTTTGCTTAGTATAAAGCGGTTTTGGGTTATAATAATACAAGCTTTTTTTTTTAAGGCTTTTATTATTTGCTCTGTGTCAAATTAAAAGTAGCAAGACTTCAATCAAAAGGCGAGCGCAAGTATTATTGGCAATTGAAAAACTAATATGTAGATAGATAGGGATGAAGTATATAAAAAGAAATAAACCACAGTCTAAAATGAGCTTGGTCTTCATAAATCATCTAAGATGTCAAGTTGAATTTGATTCAAAAAAGAAAATACTAAAAGTTTAAAAACAAGATGTTGGAAAGAAAACAGAAAAGGGGTTATAATTTTATTACAATTTTTTTTTTATAAAAAAATAGAAAGAGATATCTAATAACGAGTACTGGTAACATCCTCATTACCAGTAATATCGCCATACTCAAACATACCGCGTCTACGCTTAATAGCTTCTTCTTGAGCAGCCTCAAGAGCCTTTACAATAGTTTCATTTCCACGAGCATAACGAACCTTGGGAGTAACAAATGCTTGACCATCTTGAACCATATCTAAATTGACACTTGCTTCAGCACTAGTAGATTTAGCAAAATCATAGAGCGTAAGACACATGACAGAGCCTTCACGAGCATCTACATTGGCAACCAATTGCTTGTTACCAGTTAAATCTCTGAAACGTTCGATGGCATCAATTCCATAATCGCTATCTCTTTCAGGAGATTGAACAAATGATAATGTAGCCTCAAAAGCTTGAGCCTTGAGTTGTTTAAAGTTTTCAGGCAATGCGCGAATACGAGATGAAGGCAAAGTTTCTGCATTACCGTAATCAATATATAAAACTTCGATACCTTCATGAGAGATGCGACGAACTCTTCCTCTGTACCAACAATTATCTTCAGTAAATTTGGCGCTGACATTTTCACCAACACGAGGCTTGAAAGCAGGATCAGCAGGACGACCATTTTGGTATTGGCCCAATTCAGACATCAACTTCTCCAACTTGGGAATATCATCAGTTACCTTTTGAACATAAAAGTGGGAACCGGTCATAATTTCTGAAACTACGATATCAATGTATTCACGGTTGGGCCCAGCATCAGCAGATGCTTGTTCCTCTGCAGCTTCTTCTTTATAATCAGACCAGATACCCTTCTTCTCAGTCTTGGCTTCACGCTCAGCACCATAGAGCTGGTTGACGTAATGAGATTCATCAGCAGAGTATTCATGAATGTTGGCAAGTCCATGAGATAAGAGAGAAACGGCTAAATTTTCACCATTTACAAACATGGAACCAACAAAACTACCAACCTTGTCAACGTTCTCTACTTCAATTTCAACATCATGTTGGAGACATTTTTGAGAGACAAAGTCTAAAGATTCTTGGCCATAAGGTTCAGATTTATCATTGGCAGTACGACCTACACGAGGAGCACGAACACCAGACAAGACAAAAGTAAGTCTGCAGTTTTCCTTGGGAACCCAAACAAACATACGAGAACCGTTAGCAACGAAATCGACGACAGCATGGACTTTACCGCTACGCTTCAAGAAGGTCAAGAATTGGCGAGATTTGGCAGCACTCTCAGAAGCATCTGTGATTCTAACAACTGGGGCTTCCTTAGGGCTATGAATACCTTTGTGTTCCTCTTCGGCTTTCTTTTCAGCAATCAAAAGTGCATCATAACAGTGAGAACGGTTATCATCATCTTTACGATGACGGATAACAGTAGCAAGACCACGTACAATCAATTGCTCGGCAATATTGTGGTTACTAGCAATGACAGTAGCACAATCTCTAGCCTCAAAACCATCTTGAGCAGGCTTATGATAATCAATAATGATGTGTACATTCTTACCAATCAATTTCTTTCTCAAAAACTCACGAGCTTCAAATTGATAGCCAACTTCCTTGACATCTCTAGATTTAGAGTTGGGAGCGGTGGAACCAGCGCCACGGGGAGCTTGCTTTACACTAGATAATTGAAGTTTTCTTTCAGGGCCGCCATTCTTGGGCTTCACAATAATCATATCACCTGTCAAGATACGAATAACAGTAGCATCGAACTCTGTGGCATTAGTATCAACCTTCTTTGCAACAAAATCACGCCAGAGACGAAGCTTCTTTTCTTTGGCCAATTTTTCGGCATTTCTCAAAGGAGCAGGACCACAAGTGGCCAAAGTAATACTCCAATCAACACATTTAGCTAAACCTTGAGAGAGCAATAATTCAGCAATATTACCAGCAGGGTGTTGAATAGTACCGACAAAGTTTTGTCCTCCAGATTGAGATAGACCCTCCAAAATAACCTTAACACCACGTTGTAAAAGACGAGATTCAACGAAATATTTACATTCCTCGCCAAATGGCTCAGATACGGAAGTGTCATCGGCGGGTACGTTGTCTCGCTTGCAACTAGGTGCCTTAATACCTGATAAATGCAAGGTGACAATTTGTTGTGTTTGATCAGGCAAAATCAGTAAAATACGGAAGGTAGCTCCATCACGAACCTGTTCAATGACAGCTAAATATCGCGCATTTAATTAGTGTTAAGTGGTAACAAATCACTTTCTTATACGTTACCATCCAAAGGTTTTCCCTTATATTTGCTCAAAAAGGTATGAGCATCACGGTCAAAAGTAAAAGAGACTTCACGAGTACCCTGTTATGTTATATTAGTACTCTGATTTATTCCTGAATTATATCAAGTTTATACTGTACCTTCACGCTGTCATCCCACATACCAAGTTTAGCATCTTGAGCTTCTTTTTGTAATTGCTCTAATTTCTCGAGAGCTTCCTCTTGATCCTCACGAGTAGTTTTTCCACCCTCACGTACTTTTAACCAACCAG
Source organism: Mucor plumbeus (assembly GCA_016758945.1). Classification (NCBI taxonomy): domain Eukaryota; kingdom Fungi; phylum Mucoromycota; class Mucoromycetes; order Mucorales; family Mucoraceae; genus Mucor; species Mucor plumbeus. Next base: position 23,660 of record JAEPRC010000174.1, read on the forward strand.
CCTTAACGCCCAATTCGGCGACATTATCACCATTAGCCAAAAAGATACTACCATATTCACGTTGTGTAGTAGGAATGGTATAATCTGATACAAAAGATACTTCTTTTCCAACTAATAATTTTCTGAGAAATTCGCGAGCACCATAACCAAAAGGCTACATTAAAACAGTTAATACATATACACAATATCCCATTGTTGATTATTTTACCTCATCAGAGCGTGTTGTATTTCCAAGTCTCGGTGCTTGGACATTGGATAAAGCCAGAAGTCTTTCAGCAGGAGGGCCATTAGGTCTAGGTTTTCCTCTCAAGATGACAGTATCACCAGACAAGACATTTTTCACGACAGCTTTGTTAACCATATTATTTATATTTTCAAAGAGAAAGAGGGAAGGAAGGAAAGAAAGAAAGATATGGCGCGAGATTATAAAGTAATTAAATCTTCGCAAAAGTATACGTTGCGATATTTAAAGCGGTGATTATATTGCTTTCTTTCCATGATTTTCCTTTATTGCTTGTGCGTGAGTATTTTATGCATTGTCTACCACTACAAAATGGCTAGGAAAAAGATGATGAACCCATAGTTTCTAATAGAATTTGGCATTTAATTAAGCGCTTGTGGATTAAATTGGCTCAATATAAATGATATCAAGTATATATGACCTATAAATTCACCCCTAGATTTGGATTAAATATGCTCCGTAGCTTTAGCATTTAAATGTACTGTAATACAAATCCACAATTTATACGGTACCTGAAAATAATGATCTGTTTACTATCTCTTAATCTATATAATTACAAAAGATGGAAACTGTATCTATTTTCCAATATGTAATCATCATCAACTGTCTATATGTTTTTTTTTTTCTAAAAAAAAAACATAAAATAAAATAAAGAATGTTTTGTACTACACATTATTAATGTTTGTATTGCAATATTTGGATTTAGGATCATTTATTTAACAGCTCATTCTGATTGTTTGTTAGATCAAGATTCTAAATAATTTTACATATTTATTTATAACGTAATAGTATAATCTTACCGTTTTTACCTTTTTACCTTTTCGTGTCTATCTATTCATTCCTTTAGGTAAATATATTTATTATAAATTAAAATATAAATTCATGTAACACAAGCCTGGGTTTGTCCATGATATAAAAGGATATTTTACTACAAAAGCAGAATTTCAGGGAACGAATTAAGCTCAAATGCCAAATTTTATAAGGTTGGTATGTATTTAGGCATCAAATCTAGTGCTGAAATGTTATTTTGTAACTAGTTAAAGCCAATGGTTCGTTTTTTTTTTTTTTAATCGTACAATATTGGCAGCTGACAAATTAAACCACGCTTTCCTAAAACAAAGCTTAGGTTACATTCTCATGCTAGCGATTGTCGATGAAACAAACTAACGAGATACATGATTTCACTATTGAAAGAGTGCATTTTGTAAAATAGTCTTATTAAAAAATTTTGTTATAATAGAATAAAATTTATTAATAATATAAAAAAAGAAAATAAGTTGCATGACAAATAAAAATAGACTGATAGATGACTGCGCCCAATACAATGCATTCAAATCAATTCATTTTCTTGTGATAAAAGAGCCTCAGTAGCATCTGGTTCATTCAATACAAGTTCCTTGAACATCCAGTCTTCAAAATGTTCCCTTGCATTGATATTGTGATTTTTTTGAGCACGTAGTAATCGTGTTATGTAATAGTATTTCAACAAATCAGGGCTTTGCAAGGGCGTAGAAGGCTGTTGTTGTATTTGTGTTATATCAATTCTCTCATCAATTTCAGCTTGATCTACCATAGATTGGCATTTGCTTTGTACGGTTTCATTAAAAATATTAAATTCTTCTTGCATACTTCGAAATTTATAAAGTAATAAAGTAGAGAAATAGAAAAAAAAAGGGGATCAATGACAAAACTATCGTATTTAAATAATAGGATTATTATGTAAAATCAGGGTATATAACGTGATGCAGAGAAAACCCAATTATCTCTGGGTCACATCATTGTTTGGTTGGCTTATAGTATGTATTACAGTCATCATTAATCAAGCCACATGCGATAATAATCCTTTGTAAAGTTTGCTAAACGGCACATTATTTTATGCCGTTGTATATAATTTATGTATTTAGATGACTATATATTCTAGTCATTAAATCAATATGCCTAATTTTTAAGCATAATATTTAAACCTGCTATAAAGCAACGCAAAAATGTTGATGACGCCGAGTATAAGAATGAACCCCTTTGTTGAACAAAATAGTCATCGTCCAACTTGGCCGATTGAATGGCAATATTAGTACCTTGAACTCATTTTTGAATAATTACTTTCTACATATAAATTATATAAATGTGAAACATTGGGAACGGTATAAGTAGTCTTTGTTTTTTATTAATTCGACACCATAAACCCACATTTCGCATAATCATATATTATGCTTAAATTTTCAATGCTACCAGTCTTTAATATCGAAGCGTACTACCTTTAATGTAGCTAACCCTATGCTTAAAATCTCTTAGAATATACCTTAGGTACTGCAAAATATATATTAATTAGTCATATCGCGCTAACTAATCCTGAAAATATTCTACTTCTCACAGAAGGCTCGAAAGCAGCCGAAATATACCGCTTTTTCCTTAAAAATCGATTTTGGCTTTTCATCTTTGCTCAACTTTTTTTATTAAATAACGAAAAAAAAAAACATTATGTTCTAATGTACCTGAGGTGTTCAACTGTAATCCTAAAACAAGCATCCGGTAATATCCTATTTCTAGCAGTTGGTATAACTTTTTTAGTGCTGATGTTTTAGATTTTCTACTGGTAATTCACCGCTATGAATTAAAACGTTAAACCCTAATATCTCTGCAAAAAATTAACCTATACTAGCAATCTTTATTAATAAAATTTACTTAATTTGAATCGTTTTTTTTTTTTTTTGCCTATTACTTATATTAAATCTCAATTTAACCCCATATTGAACCCTGACATCCAAATGGAATTGAAATAATAGTACAACAAGTACTTTTAGAAACCAGGACATGATGGCTCCTGGTTTTTTTTTAATTTAATACTTTTTTTGTATTGGAAGTTATCGTTATTTACTTATAACTCTTAAAAATGATATAAAATGCAAATAAAGAGATGTTAAAGGACTTTTTTCTCCTTGAATTTAATAATTATTGTAATTTCTTATTCCCCATAAATGTAGTAGTACAAGAAACATTTGTAGATTCAATTAAAGTATTTGAGTTGAAAAACTATTTCACTACCTCGTTTTAATTTACAATAAATTGTTCCATTCGTAACTACTATATTTTTTTATTTAAACATCCCCTACATACCATTGTATTGCAAAAAATAACAATTTCTCTGGATTTTCTCTGGATTTTCTCTGGATTTTCTCTGGATTTTCTCTGGATTTTCTCTGGATTTTCATACATCTCAAGCGTGGCGATAATTTAAAATAAAAACTTTCTGGTGATGAAAAAGTTGATAAAAAACGATACTAAATTTTTAAAATGCAAAATTGACATCACAAGTGTATAGTAACTTGGCTAGCTTTATTAAGTAACCTCAACATAAAATTTAATTTTGTATCTAATGGTAAATTTATTGAAAGTGTTTATCACCAAAAGTTTTGTAAAGAAAAGCAAAAACATAAAAATTAGTTTTTAGTGATTTTAAAAATACTTTTATAATTAAGCTTTAAAGTTAGTTGTACAGACAAATAAAGCAAAAAAACACCAATTATTTGAGGTATTATTTGTCGCTCTAGCTCTATTTTTCATAGAGTTATTAACTTTCTTCGGAAAACCTAAATTTTAGACGAGGGTGTACAAGGAAAAATTCATGATTTTTTCGAAATTGATTTTATAATAAAATATAATAAAACTAAATGAAAGGAGTATTTTTGGATTATAAAGTATTTGTTTAAACGGTTGCTATCTCGAGTTACAGCTCATTAAAGTAACATTTTTGTACGCTTTTAATGGAAATAGCTTTATAAATAATTTATGAGTTTAATTGAAATTTTTGCTATATTTGTTTTCCTCTTTTATATATCTATTTTGAAATATTACTCTTCGAGATTGCTTTAGAATTGCAAGAGTTATCAACTGAAAAGTAAATTTTGTAACAATTTTCTTGGTATTTTAAGATAAAGTCTGGATAAAACGGAGTTTAATAATTTAGGCACCGTAATTTGAGCTCAATATGTAATAAATCTACTCTTTAAAGGGATTTTTTGGAACAATCTTTAGGGCAAATGCTATGATACGTATTCTAACATAAATCGCCCTTGATGTAATAAATCTATATAATCAAGGGGTTGTCAATTGGGATATATAACATAAGAATTATAAAAATTGACTTTGATTCTATGATTTGGGGAAGAGAGGTTGGCGTTACTAATTGTAATTGCTATTACTACTATACGATTAATACCTATGATTGGATTATATTGGATTATATAACAATTGGTTATAAGTATCAATGATAATTGAGTAATAAAATATATTTATTTGGAATGGGGTTATAAATATATAAAGAGAAGGAAGAAACAGATAAATTCACTAATGTTCATTTAGTCTGCATAGATTATTGGTACTTATATGACTTGGGAGTTGATTATATAATAATTGGGTTTAAGTAAGAATGTAATGGATCAAATCATTACACTTGAAATGTCAAAAGAATCTGTAAGAATAATCTTGCCAAAATATTACACTTTTATTAACGATACATCCAAAGGATGTATTTATACATACTCATTATTATAATTATTACGAGGGTTTTACTATCTAAGAATATGATGTAGATCAATACAGATGCATTGATCTACTACAACACCAATTATAGACTGAGACCTTGGATATGAGACCTATGATGTATCTTGACATAACAGCCCTTTTTTTAATATACTTGTATCTATCATAATCAATTTTATTTTTACATGTTTTAGTACAAAATGTGCCAGTTATACTCTATTTTTGAAACTTAAGCCAAACAATTTGGGCCTTCTTTTATCATAGTATTTTGTTATGTGAGCATTGTAGCCTCGCTATGGTTTAATAAAAAGCTGCTTAAGCTCTATCTAGCATAATTGTTATAGCTTTTACTTTGTAAAGAGTGCAATTTTTTTGTAATACTGTACGTTTTACTTTGCTTCTTAATATGCTTAATAAGTAAGCTTTAAAATAAGTACCTTTTACGTACATAAACATGGCATTAATTCAAAAAGTTTTTCTTTCAAGATTTTTACTCTTATTTGTATATTATAATAAAATATTATAAGTTTTTGATTTTTAAATTGTCATTGATGCAGCACAGTCATAAACTTGGTAATAACTACAATAGATTTATTCCATAAAAAATTGGCATATTTGATTCAAGTACATTTTGAAATGTTTGGAAGAACAAAGCATCTCTTTTAGTGTAGAAAAATAAGTCGCTTTGTACTTTATATCATATTTAAAATTAAAATTTTAAATATGATTTCATTATTATACAAAGGTATTTGCAGGCTGTAATGTGTAATGCATGGTCTTTACATTCGCTCAGTTAGAATAACAATTTTAGCTTTCCTTTTAAAAAATCTCCTTGTCTTCTGTTCAATTTTCTTTATTTTATTTTGTTGAACGTTTTTATACTTCTATATGCCAGTATTTGTTTGATTTTATTTTGTGGCAGGAATATTGGAATAGTATAAAGTATAAGTTTTAATAATAATGCCAATAATGTACTACTACTAAAATTTTATTACATTTTTATTAGAATTCTGTTGTTCCGTTTGCTTTCGGAATTCGCAGACGTATGTATCTGTCTGTAGTGTGTAATTTTAGTAACAATTATATCAGTTTTTCATGTTATGCAGTAAAAGCATGCTCTTTTTCAAGTAGTATATAGTAGATTTCGCCTATAGCCTGCTATTATTTTAAATAAAAATGTACGAAGTTTAAATCGTTTATAATCTATTGAGAACTAAAAAATTTTTTTTTTGCTTCTAGTGTGTCTTATATATGCTTATGCATTACTATCCGTAAGAGCTATATCTTATTTATTTTAAAAAATAATGTACATAAATTTTATCAAAATTAACATTTTCTATAATTTATTTGTAGTTTGAGACGCTGCATTTTTTTTTTTTTTTTTTTTTTTGAAAAAAAGCAGTTTATGTCATGATAAATTCTACCATTTGCGCACAACTGAACTTTGTTAGTGTTTTACTAAGGTTAGTTCAATTAAATTACCTATACGTTAGATGAACTGACATACCATATACCACTATAACAATACGACAGTTTATTACTATTACTATATATAATATATTATAAAAGAGCTCTTTTCGTTATAGATTTATGCGATAAAGCCAGAGCATTTCGCGTGCTATTTTTTCCTATTTTTAAAATTTTTGAGCACATTTTGGGACATCTTTACTGCAATCTATACTTGCTCATATAAGAGCATCAATGCTTTAAAAAACACATCTAGGAGGCCATATTGATATTTATTTAATATCAATAATTTACCATGTTTATATACAATTTTTCTATATTATAATTACCCATTAGATCAGTAACTATTTACAATTATAGCATGTATCTGTGTCAGAAATATTTCATGCACCTGAAATATATCACCTATTATTCTCCCATTACAGGATCATTCATTATTAGGAGCAAATCAGGGGTTTTATCATAAGTCATTGGTTTAGAGGATATACAAATAATACGTTTTTTTACATTAGCCAAGAGCTGTTTTTAAAGGACTATAGCACACTCTTTTAAAAGAAACTCTCTTTTCCTATGTTTAACAAACATAATTAACGCTGTAAAAAAAAATGCTCGGAACCAATAAATATTGAACCAAATGGGCTATGTTTTAAAATATATATTACAGCTTCTATAACAGTGCTATGCAGAACTAAATATTTACTATCGTATTCCATTTATTTATTTTTTTGGTTAAATCGTAAAAATATAACGCTCACTTTTATCAATTGGGATTTATAGGTCAGTAGACCATTTCAAATTAGAAGTAGCACTAAATCGGCCAAACTAGCATGCGTGACAATAACAATTACCGAAATTGATAAGCAAATGTTCTTTTTTTGTATAATCGAAGTTGTGGTACTCAATGTGTTCTACATCTATTTTTTGATTGTAAATATTGATTTAATAATAATAGGCAAAATAACATAAAAAATATCATTAAAACACCAGAAAATTGTAAATTTTTGTTTTCAAAATGAGTTGCTTTATTACATGGTCTGCTGTTAATAGTACCACAAATAGAAGACAGTGTTATTTACTGGATATTTTTTAAGATGTTTTAAAAAAAATAAAATCATTAATGGAGTTATTGATAAAGCAACATTTTAAAAAGATTAATTATTGACCTAAAAAATGCAAATCTCATAAGCAAAAGGTTAGGAAATGCATCTTCTCCGTAAAGAGCAAAATCCAGAAATGCACTATCGAGGTTTTTAATTTATTGAAAATTTACAATTGAATGGATTTATAGTGAGGTTATTTTTCATTGATAAAGCCAAAAGTAGCATTATTTTATTTTAAAAAGTAAAATAGCATCAGTGGTTTTACTGAATATAGTGCTTTGATTTCTTTTTAAGGGCTTTCTTTTTTTGGCTATTAAATCTTGTCATAAATTCATTATCCCTAAATGTAGTTCGAGAATCAATAAACTTGGCTTTTCAAATGAAATATATAGAAATAAATTACCCATTCAATCTTTTAGTAATATCGTCCAAGTTCAACTTCAAATAATCTACAATGAAATCACCTATGTCTGTATTTTCATGATTTCCGCTCAATAATTTAGACTTGTATCCATAAGCATATAAATTGACATCGACTGCAGTGTGGCCCATTGTTGTCCACTGTATATATTTTAGTATATATCTAACACATTATGATAATTCTATAAATTACCCCAATTTCAGCTCTTTTACTAACAATATCTGCAAGAGCAGTAGCAAAAAAATCATATGTGACATTTCTCTCTTTCCAGGCCCATAATAGATTGATTTCAGAATCAGAAGCATCTTGTACACCTGTTCCACCTTTGATGATGGCCTCGACAAGAAATTCTTTCGTATCTTTACCCTCAGAAATAGCTTGCATCCATTTCCAGGCCAAAATTTCAGTTGAATTCTTCACTTTATTGAGTACTTCAGGCTTCCATTCGTACTCGGGATATTCTTCGGTAATTTGACGCCCAACTGTCAACCCACCAGTTTCATGGTCGCTTGTAGCTATCAAAACTGTTCCAGGATTTTCTTTGACAAACTTCATGACAGCATCTACTGTTTGTTGATACTCCCAAATCTCGCCGAATTGTGCATTGGGATCATTGCTACAGACAAAAATTTAATTAGAAACCAAAATGGCATTTTGAGATTCTGCTTACATATGGCCGGCCATGTCAATTCTACTAGCCTCAACCATCAAAAAAAAGCCTTCTTCAGAAGTTTTGGTAGATTCTTTAAGAATATCGAGAGCTTTAGAGGTCATTTCAGGAAGAGATGGTTGAATAGAAGGGTCATTATCTATAGCAAAATCCATATGCTGTTATTTTAAAGAAAAAATTAGTTTTAGTATCTTAATTTTTTAAAAGGATCTTTCATATACATGAGGAGCAAATAAACCCATCAATGGCAAATCTATTTCTTTGGGATCTAATTGATCAAATTCATGTCTTGTTTTGATTAAATCCCATCCAAAATCTCGTTTAGCGTCATTTATTAAATCGCGATTATCCAATCTACAACTTTTATCAGTAGTATTACTCAAAAATTCACATAATCCACCTCCAAACATCAAATCTACAGTTCTACCTAAAGGCGTATAACCGACTTGATGCTCTGCAATGTCATTTTCCCAATCCCGCCAGCTAATATGAGCCGAAAATGCAGCAGGCGTAGCATGTGTAACTCTAGATTTGACGACTAAACCAGTCTTCATATTACGATGTATTTTGGCAGATTCCAAAACTGTTCCACATGGAGCCTCATCAGGATTTACTATTATAGATTAGATATTGCAATTACTTGGTTTATAATTAAATTTGTCTCACCTCCAATAGCACCATTGTATGTTTTAATGCCACAAGAAAAGGCAGTGGCACCAGCAGCACTATCGGTAATTAAGCTAGAGCTACTTTGTGTTCGGCTTGTACCAACAAGAATCTTATCAAGTGGAAAAATAGCTTTGACAGGTAACTCTTCCTTCCAGCTATAGTATTGTCTTGCAAACGTTTCAGAAGCAGGGCCGAATCCATCGCTGATCATCATGATAACATTACGTTTAGGCTCTGCAGATTACAATAATTTAATCAAGGGAATTTTTTTTTATATAATAGAAATCAATGCAGTTTACCCTTTTTATGTTTTTTAATTAAAACTGGAAAGATCAGTATGCCTGCCAGAAATAGAATGGCAATTACTGCAAGGCGGCGATGATGGCGGGTGGCCTAGAATAGTACAAATTTGTGTAATCAATAAAAAAGAAATTCGCGGTTGTATATTGCATACTTTTCCTTACTTTGGGCAATAACTTTTCGATATCTTGATTATTGTGCTGCTCTGGTTGAATAATTGTATAGTCAGGAAGCATTTTAACAATATCAATTAATGAAAAAAGATGAAAAGAAAGAAAGAATCATATATCTCCCGGGTTTTTATCTCATAATTCTTCCCAAAAACTTGATATCGTACTTATAGAAGCATGACATTTTAAAAGTCAACTGTCAACCTTTTGGAGTTTAGAATAGCATTGTGTTCAAATGCAAGATACAGTAGAACATGTCAAATCGTTGATCGTTAAACAGTGAAATTATTTTTTATATCACTTTATCGATCGTCCCTTAATACACATTATAATCAAACAACTCCTTAAACAATAACAACAACAGCAACAACAACAACAAAAAACAAAAAACAAACTTATTTATCCCCTATTTTTCTTTTGTAAATTTTGATTTATTTAAGCACATATTAATTAAAAAGTATAATACATCTATCTTTCTCTTTGTTTTAGTATAATTTATATCAAATAATGAATGCATGGAATACTGAATCTGGTGAAAAAATTCAAGTGACATCTTCTCCAGACCCTTTGAATGCTTGGGAAAGTAATAAACAAGAATTACCTTCAGCTGATCAGCCATTACACGCTGCTAGTGCAAGCATAGATATTCCATCGCCTTCGCATGTTGTACCAGAATTAAGTTCAAGTAAATCTACTAGTGGTAAACCAAGTCTACCGCGTTTCATTTTACGTATCTGGCAATTTTTTGCTGCTATCGGCGCATTTGGATTTCAAGTTGGAGCATCTCCGGTATGCTAGCCTATATAACGACAATACATCATGGAAGCTAATTATATTATAGTATTCTGAAGAGCCAGTTCCATTTGGAAAATTAGGACTTTTATACTATGGTTATGTTGTATGTTGGCTATCTATTGTATGGAGTTCATTTAATATATTTGTATATTTGACCAGACGATTTGGCAAAGGTAATAAAATTAAACGATTTGTATCTACGCTATTAGACTTGGTTTTAGCTGCATTGTTTGGTGTCTGTGTATTCTACGAGATTGCAACTTATCGCTGTAAACCTGGCATGCATAATGGATGGTAAAAAAGTATTAGACTCTTGTAAATAATTATACTCACAATTCTTTTTAGGTGTAATTTTTATAATACAGGCTTGTTCTTCTTAATGTCTTTGTTCCTTACATACGTTATACATGCACTATGGGACATTTTTGGTGCGATGTCTTGTCTAAGAAAATAATGTATGGATACTTTTAATATATATAGACAATAATCTAATAATAAAACACTATATGACATATTACACATTTACCACTTAAATTATATATATTTTAGCATGAATAAAATAATAATTAGAATAGGGGAAGGGGGAGTTGCCTTCTAAAGGAGTTAAAATCGATGGTTGTTGCATAAGAAAAGGTTTGTTCCATGCTTAATATTTGACACATGACACTTGTTATTGGGATCAATCTCTTTGAACATTAATCATATAAAAACTAACTTGATATAATTTACATAAAAAATGTGGTGTGGTAGAAAAAACTATGGTCTACAAAATGATATACAGTAACAATATATAAATGCTCATTTTAATTACGCAAAAAAAATTTATATCCACCATATACACTCCATATTGGAATTTGTGCGTGGTTATTTAATGTATAAGCACTGTACATTCCAGTGAATGAAATCGATAATGCCAAGTATAATTAGCATTAATTACACAAGGAAAACGATTGCTATATTATCTTTAAAATTGGCATATGAGTCGAATATTTCAAGAAACAAGATTAAAAGGAAATTATTTAGCTTAGGCAAGTATAAGATATACATTTTATTTACTATACAGGACAATTTGATTTTATTGTCAAAGACTTTAATTAAATCTATCGATGATTATGAGAATATATTTGATGTGAGCCTGTTCAAGTAAAAACTGAGACAGAATGCGTAAAAGAAGAAGAATGTCTATTTTTTTTTAACGGCCATACATTTCTTCAAAGTAAGGTGCTAATCGACTACGATCTACAGTTCCAATATAATATTGACCACCATTATTTGTCCAACTAACAGCTTCAGAATAATATTCAAATTTTTCTACCCGTAAAATAGATTCTGGCATATTTAAAGTACGTTGATTGATTTTATGGTGTTTTGGAACAAAAGATTTTAGAGAAATAATTTTTGTGCCCTCTTTTAAATCTAAAAAGAGTTGTGCCAATGCTTGATTAGTAGCTGCATCAAATGCATAATTATTCACTAATAATACATCTGATCGCTTTAATGTTGTATAGAGATCATTGGCTGCAACATCTAGAAAATCTCCATGTCTAAAATGAATTTTACCAGTAGGCAATCGCCAGGCCCTAAAGTTTCAGGTTAATTAAATATTCATATTATATTTATGGACAAACAGACTTACTTCATGCGTGCAGCATATTCCTTTAATTGTCTTTTAGCAAATTTACAAGGTGTTTCCATTATTTCAATACCATAGGCTTCACAGCCTGTTTGTGCAGCTACTTGAAGTACGACATTTCCAATACCACAACCCAAATCCATAAAAACACTGCGAGAATTAACTCCTGTTTTAGTGATAAAATCTTTGACTAAAATTGGGTTGATCTCTCCATAGACATTATTAGAAAATGCTACATTTTAAAGAAATTAGCATAATTATTTATGAATAAACCACTAAATTTTACCTTGATAATTGTTCAATGCATCTGCTTGACGTGCTACAGTCCGACTATAAACTTGAAATAGAATATGACAAGCTAAATCATAATTTGGATGACACATGTCCTTGGCATTTTTACTAAGAATACCATCTGTCTTTAATTGTCGCATAACCTTGTTAAACTCTTTAATAGCTTGTGCAAATCCTGCTCCATTACGACGATTACGATATTTTGTTAAATTACGCATAATTCCATTAGATTGATTTCCTAATAACTTTTGTTCTTCAGGTGTAAGGTAACAATCATAAATAAATTCTGCTGTACGCATCAAATCAGTGATTGGGTTGTATTCATCTTGATCCTCTTCTTCTTCTTCGTATTTTCCAGCTGCGTTTTTAATTACAGGCTTTAATAGTAAAAAACTACAAACAAAAAAAAACATAATCAATAATTAAAATTAACATTATTTTTATAATAAAAAGTTACTTTTCAGGTTCAATGGATCCGGGATATTCAAGAATTACACGCAGGTTTTTCTCTTTTTGTGTTGGAGCAGCTCCATTTGGATTATCTGAATCAGGTTCAGTAAAATCTAATTCAAGTTTTTGTTGAGTAACAGAAATAAACAAACAATTATTAAAACTTACAAGGCCTATATTGACTAATTTCGGCTTGAACGACTCTGTCTGAATGTGTAATGGATTTTCCCGGCTTTGAATGAGGTGTTTTATCTCTCACAACTTTCTTTTCTCTGATATTATCAGCTACAGAACTTGATAGACGTCTTTTTGTAACTGTAGGTTCAGATCTAGGTAAATGTCCTGAAGGTCCACTTTTATTTGATGTAATTGTGGTAGTGGTTGAGGTAGTAGTAGTAGTAGTAGTACTAGATGTTGTTGTTGTTAATTTACTTGATGTTTGTACTTGATTTTGTGGTCGTTGCTTTTGTGTCGTTGATGCTGCTGTCGTCGCCGCAGCTGTTGCTGCTGCTGCTGCTGCTGCTGCTGCTGCTGCCGCTGCCGCTGCTAATTTGCTAGCCATCACTTTTTTAGGTGGTAATGCCACCGTTTGTTTATTTTGATCTTTTTCAACTAAAAGATGACTTCTGTCATCTTTCTTCGAAGTATCAATGGTAGTCATTATTGTAAATTATTTGAAATAAAAAAGAAGAAAAAAGGCAGGGAGAGGGAAAACAACCGACTTGAAGATAATAGAAGGCCAAGGAAAATCGTACTTCCATCCAGTAATAGCTAGCGCGGCTTCTCAATGATGAGACTTTCTTTTAGCTTCTTTTTTGATTAAGATTTAGCTATTTTTGATTGTCTTGGAGATTTTTTCATCAAAAAGCTTAAAGTAAATATAGATAATAATGTAAGTGAATATTGTAGTACTTGTCAAGCTGTGTACGGTGGTAGTTTTTGCTTAAAAAAGCCGCTGAGAAATTACAAAATGTAAAATACCTTTTATTTTGCGAAAATAAGAAATTCAATTAGGAATATCTGCAAAACAAACAGCTCCATATCAAAGCATGGACGTATGGCTATTTTTTTATTTAAATATATGTTATTTTATACAAGTTTTTTGCCTTAAAAATGAAAGAAATCAAATGGAAAATTATAAAGACATCATATTATTAAAACCTGGAGGCCCAGTTTGACGTTGTTGTTGTGGTTGTTGTTGATGCTGTTGATGCTGTTGCTGTTGCTGTTGCTGTTGCTGTTGCTGCTGTTGCTGTTGCTGTTGCTGTTGCTGTTGCATTTGCATTTGCATTCTTAATTGATATTGCTGCTGCTGTAATTGCAATTGTTGTAACACTTGAGGAGATTGTTGCTGAGAATGAGGTTGTTGAGAATGAGGTTGTTGCTGTTGAGGATGAGATTGTTGGCCATTAAGGAACATTGAAGGATTTGCACCAGCCAATTGTTGTTGTAGCTGTGCTGGTGTAATACTATTAGCAATTGCAGTTGCTGAGCTTCTTCGTTTGGTCATTTCGAGATGAATTGAAAGTATTTTTTCTCTTAACAATGATTGATCATGCTCAAGTTGACGTTTTTCTTTTTCCAATCGTCTCTTTTGCTCTTCCACAACATTTTCAAGTGATTCATAATTACATGCTTGTTGTTCGTATTGAGCTAATTTGAATTGGATTAAAGTATTTGTTAAATTACACAACTCGTTTTCTTCTTCTTCTGATCTAGTTGGTTTCTCTTCTTCAGTAACTGCTGCTGTTTCTACATTATTTGCAGCTTCGTCTTCCTTGTTTTTTTCCCTTTCTTCTTGCTTCTTTTCCTCCTCTTTCTCTACATTGTTTGTATCTTTCTTTTCTGATCCACTCTCATCATCATCCTTTAAATCTTCAGATTTTTTGTCTTCTTCTTTCACAGATGCTTCACCTTCTGCTTCAACTTCTATTATAGTTTCATTTTCAAACTTTTCTATATCAATATGCCCAGCGGCTGCTGCTACTTTTGGTTTAACGGCTGCTGCCAAGAAAGCAACGGCTGTCATGATTGGATTTTCTTTGTGTTGTGCGGAATCATACTGTAATAAGCCCAATTTTTGTATTTCTGCATCGTCAAATGGATCGTTTAGTGGTAATTGAAGATAGTGTAAAATGCATTCATCATGAGTTCTGGTACCAACATGATCGGATATCTTTTCCCAATTATCTTGGTGTAATTGAAGACCTTGCCTTAATAGTGATTCTTCCTTTTCATCCCAAGCATCTTCATCATCATTGTTGTCATTTTCAAATCTTTCTAAAACAAAATTTCCACTATTTTGATCGATAGGATATTTTCCTGTAACAAAACATGGACGGCACAGATAAAAATCAGATCGAGTTGTACTGCAGAATTGTTCAGTTGTACATTCAGTTTTACAGGATGAACATATTTGTGCTTTCTTTTCTTTTCCAAAATTATAACGACTAATTACAGGTTTACCCTTGACATCTTCCTCTTCCTTTTTCTCTTCTGAAATAGATTGTTTTTCAATGACTTTGTCTATAACTACCTTAAATTGGCTATCAAAAGGTGGACTAAGAGAAGATAATTTGGCTTCAGGATCAACCTATGCACACAAAATGTCAATATTAACTACCGCAACTTGTCAAGTTTTATATATTACCTGATAATTAATCAGTCCCCACTGTTCCAAAAATGAATGCACACGAAGAATTGCACATACATCGCCTGTCAAATTGCGTCTACAGGCTGTAATTGTAAGATATTCCACAGGATTCATACGATATGTATTCACCATGAAATCACGGTATGTTTTATAGACAGTGGGTGTTTTTGATTTGTTACGATCATTAAAGAATTCCGGTAAAGCTCTTGATTCAATGATATTGACAGCAGTAATGTCAAACCAACCAGCATAAGATGGGATGACAATTTCATGAGATTGAATACTTAAATAACGTTGAGGATCTTCTTCAGGTAAGGGTATAGCTGAAAGATCTACAGGCAAAAGAGGTGCCTGAACTACAGATCCAATACTTTCGATTTTAGCAGTTGTTTCAGGGCTTGTAGGTGTCTGTAATGGTGTATCATCCTCAATTGTAGGTGTCACTCCTTCCATTTTGACATCTTCTACAACATGTTGCTGCTGTTCGACAATTGGTGTTTTCACTTTTTTAAATGGATTATCTAATGCTGCTTCATCGGCCGATCTTTTTAAATTCAATCGATTCAAATTTTTCTCTGGATAATCATAATCAATAGGTGACATCCATTCATTATACTTGTAACTGTCTAGGATCCAAGTTGCTCTCACATGCCATGGGCTAGATAAATCAGGCTTAGATACCTGACCTTGTCCATTTTCCATAACCCAAGTGTTATATGATTCAGGCAAACCAATGTAATGAATCAACGCTTTTCCATCTTTTTGTTCTTCAATATAAAAGGAGCGATTTTCGTTATTAAAAACAGGTTCAACATTGTTGTAAATGATATGTGTTGCACTTGGGATTATATCAACAATTTGACCTTAAAAAATAATATTGTTAAACGTTGATCTATACATTTTATCATGTAATAAAAAAAGCTTACCACCTAATGCAATAATAATACGTGACCATTCCTCAATGTCATTTGTGTTGGTAACAGTTTCATCAAAGGCAACAACTGGTGGCATATAAAATCCATCATGGATCAATTGCTTAGTGATTACCCTAACTAGCTCTAGGTATATATCTCTTTCTTCTGGCGCGTCAAATTGCCAATCGCTGATATCTTTATCCGATTGAAATGTATAAGCAGCCTGTAAAATAGTGTACAGGGGAGATGGTTTAGCCAATGTCTCGACCTTGAAGAAACGAGTTGGTATGCGAGCAGGTAAGGGGCCATTTTGATGTTTATCCAAATTTAAAGTATCTTGTTGAAATTGCAAAAATCGTGCTGTAAAATAGGCTAATTCCGGTGCTGTAAATGTTGTGTCTGCGCCTATTGACCCCAGGTCATTTCGTAAATCTTCAACTATTGCATCAAAGTAAGATATGGTGCTAGGCTGTTCGTAAAAATTAAAGTCTATTTTGGGTGGTTGTTCTGTACTAGTCATTTTCTTTTATATCTTAATTTTATCTTTTATACGCGTTTAAAGGATATACACACACACATACACAACTAACACAACAAAAAAAGTTAAAAATTTAAATCTCTTTTAAGCTTTTTGGAATGGATCGCTGACTTGATAATATATATTTGTGTAAATATATATAACTGTGGTTGTTAAATTAATCAAAAAGAGGGTCGAAATTTATATACAATATATGAAAAAAATTGATTACCTTAGCTCCAGTCTACCAGTTTGTTGATTACAACCAGCGATTCATGACGTGGTTGTAAAGAAAAAAATTAACATAGAAGATGCAATCACATGATACTAAATCACGTGATATTTATATATATATTTATTTATTACATATAATATTTTTAAAAAAACAAAGGATATAAAAAGCTTCCGTGGCGCAATTGGCTAGCGCGTCTGACTGTTAATCAGGAGGTTGGTGGTTCAAGCCCACCCGGGAGCGTTTATTTTGCTACTCTCTCAAATAAAGTGAGACGTTGTGTACTTTTTTTTGCTTGTCGTATATAAATTGATACTATTGTTATGCCTTATACTTGTAGTAACTTACTTTTCTTGATACACTATTTCCGGAAATAGCGTACATTCTTTCAAATTACATCTCAAGCTACTATTAAATCTCAATTAATGCTGAAACGCTGAAACAGATAAACTCACAGGCCAAACCAATTCATGAGGACTCAAAAGTAACCATTAAAGACGAGCCGAGCTTTAGACGAGCTTGGTCAAAACTCGTGAGACGAGTCGAGCCTTGTGCTACACGAGCTCGAGCTGAGTTTTCAAAAAAGCTCGTACGAAAGATACGAGCTTTGTATTATTTACATTTTATGACAATTAGTAAATGATATAATATTACTAAACATTATAAGCTTGCCTTACTTTAGTCATTTATCGCTTGACAGACAAAATAAAGCACTTCTGCCACATTTGAGTTTTTGAAAAAAAGTCAAAAGCTCGTCTTCCTCAAACGAGCTTTAGTCACACACAAGAAATGCTCATATGGGGTCGAACGAGCTTAAAAAAAAGCTCGTTTAATTTTAACGAACCTCGAAAAAAGCTCGGTAGGGTAAAACAGGCTCGGCTCGTTTTATATGCCTACTCAAAAGTATAAACCAATGCAAGCATAATAATAATTATCTTTATCTATTATTGCAAGTAATTAAATATGCTTATATTCAAAAATAAAAACATATTTAACCCGTACAGAACCAGTCTTTCCTTATTTTTTATGTATCTTTGTCGTTGAATTTGTTCCTTTACGGAACTTCTTCTAATAATACAAAAAATAACTTTTTTAGAAGCAAAACAGTTACACTCCATAGTTTTTAATTGCTTTCTAACTAATCAATAAAAAATAATACATTCATTTTACAAATTTTATTTAATTTGGTTAAAATTACACTCTAATATTGTAGAACTTTATCAACACCCTATATACTTAGAAGAAATTACACTCCATGTGCTAAGATGGATTTGCATATTTTTTGTTGATATTGCTTGAGCAAACTTTGAATTTTCGTAGCTTTCAAACTTCAATGTTAAAAAGTTGTTCTATTTTCTATATCTAACCTTATATTAACTACTTTTTATACACATCGTATACGCTGTTAAATAGATATAAGTTAGGTGTGTTATGCTACTTACACTAGGTTTGTTTTATATCTCACAAAAGCTTCGAAAGTACGTAAAATTCACTGCTTTTTACTTAAAAACCGAGTCTCACTTTTCATCCCTAATTTACTTTTTTCCCCTACAAAATAACGTCAAGAAAAAATTATATGCCAATGTACCTGAGATGTCCAACTTTAATCCAAAAGCAAGTATCCAAAAATATCGTATTTTTTGCAGTTGGTATAACGTTTTTCATTGCTAATGTTTCAGATTTCACACGTATTTTACTAATAAAAATTATCAACTTTAAGCTCTCATATCTCCACAAAAAAGTAAGCTATACTAATACTTTTAGATAATAAAAGTTGCTTGTTTTAAGGCTCTTTACAGTATACTTAAGTATGAAAGAGTTTTGAGCACTTTTTTTTTTTTTCCTTTTTGACATTTTTTGTAGTAGATTTCAAAATATTTACCAAATTGAGTAGCAGTTATTTTTTGTGCATATTATAGAACGTAATAATCTCTGTCAGAACCCTTTTAGGGTTTTTGAAAATATCAACTTTTCGTCGAGATATCCTCGAAAATGTGTAAACAAAGAATATCCTCAATTTTGCTTCCCAAAAAGACGAGTATACCCTCGTTTTAAATTTTGGATTTGAAAAAAAATTGACAAAAGTCCTGGTTTCTCCATGAAAACTGTAGCTAAAAAACTCTTTAATGGCTTGTTTGAAAGATAAATTTTTTACGCATTATTTTAGTTGTTTAGTTTTGAAACATGTTTATAAAAAGCGGCTTGTATCTTTAAAAAACCTCTAAAATTTTAATTGTATTTTACGCAAAATTTAATGTGAAGCATTTACCCAAATTTTATTTATTCAGATGCAGAATTTTAAGCTGTACAAAAACTATTTAGTATGCTTTCTTAGCTTATTTTGCAGTTCACGAGCTATTGAATGATTTTGTTTTTTAAATCATTTTTGGGTCATTTTTGGATCAATTTGTCAAATCGATTTTGGAACTCAGTCAGCATAGGTTTAAGCTGTAATGTGAGCTATTATCTTGATTATCGCAACGAAAAATCAATATTTTTTGATGAAACAGAAATGGTAGAGTAGCTCTAATAAGGTCTACAGTGTGACTACAAAAAATTAGAACCTTAACTTTGGGGCTCAATTTTTTCCAATCAATTTTAGATCAGTTGTGTCAATGATGATGAGCTAGCGCACCTATATTTTGGTATTAGCTACTCTGTTTTGGACCATACAGTATATCAATGGCTTGTAGAGGAGAAGTACATGTATGCTAAAGATTTGATATGATTAGTCCCGATATTGGGCGAAAAAATTCTAAAACTATCTGAAATCTACTTATTACAGCTTTAAAAAAGCCCTATCTCGCCGAATTTTTATCCAAATAACTTTGAACTTCGCATAAGAGTAGGTACACATTTCGGACACAATATTACAAAAGCACAGTTTTTATAGCCTACTGTGTGTTTAGAAAATTGTTACCAAAGTGCACTTATACCTTGCAGTAGCGTACGCTGCACGCTCTTTTTGAAAATAATTTAAACGCAATCTTTATGAATAGCAATTCAAGTAAACTACCGCTCTACGTAGAATCAAAATTGTCGTCGTAATTATGTAATATACTCATCCTTAATGTCAACTTATTGTAAGTCTTTGTGCATTCGGTAAACTTGAACAACAGGTTGGTTACCTATTATTTTTGACCTACTACTATAATAATATGGTCAATAGGCTTGCCAATTCTCGCCGAATATAAACTCAAATATAAAGCTTTCATTGCAGTAGTAGGCACTTCTAGTGTTGGTCCGTTGTCCGTTGGTCCATAGAATATAAAATTAAATTTATTTTAGGCTGCCTGGATTGCTGTGGAAATGGCCAAATACAAATGAGCACTTTTTTCACCTGTTTTGTATGCAATGTTTCAGTTATTCTTTAAAACTTTTTATGTTGAACCTCAACTCAATTCTATATTAAACCTGACATCCAAATGGAATTGGAATAGTATGAATACTTTTAAAAACCAGGATCTGATGACTCCTGGCTTCCTTCTTAACTTAGTAATAACAGCCCTACGATCTCCATGATAAATCACTTGTAGTCTTCTTCATTTTATTGCGTTGGAAATAACAATAGTTATTTACTTATGGCTCTCAAATGGTTCAAAGTTGAATTTTTCAGACCATTCCCAAAAGGTTTAAATTTGGATCAGCGTGCTTGCATTATACTACTTTTTGGAAGATAAATTTCATCAATTTCGGCAAAGTTAAATACATCGTTCAACAATGACATACAGTGAAATTTAATAGAATTGCCTGCACACTGAAGCGACAAAGTTTTGATTGTTTAAGTTTTTCTTCACATTCTGTTGCTTTGAGAAAATAGCAATTCGATATAAATTTAATTGGCTTAACCGAGTAGATTTACCTGAACTGGTTTAATTTCTTCAATATAAATAATACATACTAGAAATTCTTGCCATCATCGTATTTCTTTTTATCATCGTATTTCTCAACAATGTAATCCGGTTGTTCAAGGTCCCCTTCAAAAATCTTACTGTCACGACTAAACAAAGTATTAAAATTTTTATAAATATTTACTCTATACACACACACCCGACAGCGTAATTACCATCATAAAAACCTGCTATGTCGTCAATATCTATATCAAGGTCTCACATCCAATGTTCCAGGCTATAGTCAGTGTTATAGTAAAATAAAGTGTGTTCACATGATATATATATCATGTTCGCCAAGTTGATCCACTTCATGTCTACAATTGCTAAAATTTTAGTCATGTGGCGCGTTCAATAAGGCTAATAAGGCTATTTCACTGCTAAAAAAAAAGTTTATAATAAGAATCTTAGCCTTATAGAGCGCGTAGTCTTATATAGTGTAGCCTTATATAAATCGACTACTGTATTTTACAACAACAAAATCCCTTAATAGGCTATAATAATGTATATTTCATTGCATCTTTTCTATTTTTCTTTTATTCATTTCGTTTTATATAAAGTATAATATAATTAAACATTTACATTAGTTGAACTTTAAAATTTAGCGCTTATTTAATAGACATTACTGGATTGACAATTGGCAATATTCTATTTTATTAATTCTTTTACTACATTTTTACTTTTTCATCCCGTTACTACTAGTCCTTTTGTAATAATACTATTACTGAACAAAAGCTTTGCTTGGGCAGTATTACTAGTGATTAGCAATTAGCATTCACAAAACGGCTAAAAGCAAGCGTGATATAAGCGAGCATTTTGTCATAAATTTTTTAATAATAATATAAAACATATGGTTCACTTTTTATTTTACCAAATGATACCAAGTGAAATGTCAAAAGGGTCAATAGAAATAATCTTGCCAAAATATTACACTTTTATTAACGATACATCCAGAGGATGTATTTATATACTTTCATTATAACTAATACTAGATTTAATATCTTAAGGATATGCTGCTGAACAACGTGGAGAACATGATGTAGATCATGTGAATACACTTTAATCTACTATAATACCGATTATAGACTGGAACATTGGATGTGCGACCTTGATATAGATATTGACACAACACCAAGAATAAATCATATTATCCTATTGTATCTGCGATGTTCAGCTGTAATCCAAAAACGAGTATTCAAAAGTATCCTATACTTATAGAAGTTAGTATAACTGTTTTAGTGCTAATGTTTAAAATTTTTGCAGGTATTTCGTTGTTAAAAAATCAAACTTTGAGCCTTAATATTTTAACAAAAAACTAAAGTATACTCACATTTTCTTATAATAAAACTTGTTATTTTAAAGTGTTCTATAATATATTTAAGTATAAAAAACCTCTTTTTGACCTTTTCGTAGTAAATAACAAAATATTTATTATATCAACTAATACCCTTCTTACATTCATGTAATAGATCTTATTGAGCCCTGTCATATCTAATTTAGTTATTTTCAAAATGTTAATTTTCATAGAAGTACCCTCAAAAATGTATACAAAGAAATACCCTCTAATTCTTGTGAGTATTCACTCTGCAGTGGAATTACGTACTAAAAGCTTGATAATCATAAAATGACTCAATTTGCAAGTGCCACTCTTAGAATTTATGCCACTTGAAATATAAAAGTGTAACAGTAATGAACAAATACTCAAATTAAACACAATAACAAACGCATGCGAAAAATACAAAATACTTTTAAACCAATACATGTCGTATGAATGATAGTACTCTTGATCAAAGTGCAATTAATTGCACAAATGACATATATACTTTGGAAAGTTCATTTTCTGGACTCTTTCTTTTTTTCAACTTGCAATAGATTTGAATGAATACATACAGCCGGGCTACTCGCTTTAATGTATATATACGTGACAACCAAGGGGATATCTTAAAATATTTATTGTATCAGTGCATAAGTTGTAAATTATATGCTAATTCAAAATCCATAAATGAATTTTATGGACACCACTATAGCCCTTGATTGCCTTCAAGCCAGGTAATTATTAATTTTTTTATGTGTATATTTAAAAAATCGAATTTTTCTTCACTATGAATCTAATATACATATAATCAATAATTTTTTAAAGAAAAGCAATTTGCTATTCTGACCCATGTTGGTTGCTTCGCATGTTTGGAAAAATCATTGACAAAAAATCTCATTTTATAAGTGATAAAAAAGCTGTTTAAGTGATTACAATTTTTCTACTGGTGCTGTCAAAATTCAAAAGCACAAAAGCTGGAAACACTCAATTTATTGATACACCTGCTGCTACAGCCACCATTAATATCCCTCTTAAATAAGCTATCAATTGAATAAGAAGATTATTATATACATAAGGCCCAAACTTCTAATCGCTTGCTATATTGATAGTTTAAATGGGCCTAATAGCAACACAATAAAGTAATCCAATTTAGCGGAATTGATACACTAAAAGCCTTTTTAAACTGCATCCAGTTTTATAATTTATGCTTTATTATATTATACAAATATATGATGGACTAATATAGTGCAGAGTTGTAAATATAACGTATTTATTGCTCATCTTCAGCTTCCTGTCCCCTAGTGGCAAGACTTTTATAAAAAAAAAACTACTAATTGATTGATTATAAATGCGAAATAAGCTATTCTGCCATATCCACAAGAATTCGTTAAACTCTGCATACAAAGCGTTTTCCTTGCCAATGACAATACGTTTATAGTAACCTTTTTTGACTCTATAATCAATAATTAGCTTTTGTTCAGGTGTAAGATCATCATAATTTAGCATCAAGTCTTCCAAGTCCTCGGATATTTCCTTTGATACGTAAGTTTCAGGGCATGTAGCTATACAAGCAAAATCACTCTCTTATTCTCATTACCTACAGTAGTTAACACACTTACCAATTAAATTTATGTCAAGATTACTCGTATAGAAAAACTCTTTAGTAAAAGGTTGAGGCTCTTTCATATCTTTGTATTTAGATGTAAACTTAAGCTCATAAGAGCAAGGTTGGAGGCCGACTTTTATACAGGTTTATGAGTACATGCTATATCACTATAGAGTAAGATAAGCAATTTACCTGCTAATTTTTGATAATACTTCTTTTCTTTCCATTTTAATCCTTGCTCTGTGAGTTGAATATCATTGGGTTGCTTACTTTTTGATAGCGGCGGTACTGTTCCAGTCAAACTAATAAAACCAAATAATAATATACATAAGTAATAAATAGCTTTAAAAAGGGTCCACATGTTGAACTCGCTAAAAAATGAGTTGAATCAAATTCCTTACTCACTAGATATTTATATTAATCTCAAATTGCATACAATGAAATTTATTTCAACGCTAAATATAGTGGAATCCATATTTTAAGATATATACAAGGATTATTATTTTGGTACTATAGTCCCTTTCGGGATAGTGTTTCTTCTGGCATTTTATTATATTATACTTTTCATTTAAGAAATATTCAACTTTACGAAAAAAATAAGTTTTCAAAAGCAATACTGCCGATAAGAAGGGCCAAATTAATATATATTGGTTGTTTTGTATCAGAGTAAAATATGCCATACAGTTGAGAAAATGACATTTTTGGTAAACAAAGGCCAAAACAATATCATTATAAGTAGATATATATAAGAACAAGGGGTAGTATAAAGGTTTTGGTAAATATTTCGAACTATCTTCTTTATTTGTTCGTATTATTAGGGATGTCCAAGGGACTATTAAGTATAATAGATTCTATTGATGTGGGTGTGTCAGTTCACAATGAAACTCTTTTTGACTCAACATCTAAATTTGAAAAGTTGCTTATTTCTAGGCCTGTTTTTCTAGTTAAACACTTACAAGGTGAATGCATCTAACCATTACTATATTACATAATTTTGGATATTCATTGAATATTATAGTTTTCAAGTGAGCTTAACTGAGAAACAGTTTCAGAAAGCGTAAAAAAATTGAATACTTAATAAAAGTCGCAATTTTTACAATACGCAATTCAAATGAAAAATAAAATAATGGTTTACAACTAGCTTAAATTATTTCTAGCTGATATACAATTAGTAGAAACTTTCAGTTTGAGGTAAAAAAAAAAATCCATTGAAATTTTGGTTTAAACTTGATGTACCTGGAACAGAAGTGCACCTAACCTCGAATTTATGCACATAACCATTAAACATAAATCATTGCAGCTGCAACAGCATTAAATGCCTACGGTAACTTAGTTTCACGCTTATTTAACTCAGGCTTATTCGTTGGCAATAGTTTGTATAGGAGTTTATTGACATGAAGACTATTGTCGCTTTATATATAAAACAAACAATTTACAATCATACCATCCCCAGTTTTAAGAGGAACACATATCGTTTAGAAAGGAATAAGTATGATTTATTTTATGAATGATATTATGCTAGTAAATTAAAAACTTCCAGTTTCGTTATCAGTCTTAGCTTGACGTTCAAGTGGTTGTCTTTGTTGTGATACTTGTTATTGAGGTGCACGTTCAGATGCCTCTGAAAAGGTAGATGACGAGCCAGCAGTATGAGATTCATCAGCTACTGCTTGAGGGGGCAATTGATTGTGAGTATTACGAGTTCCATTAGGGCTGGAAGATGAAGGAGCAGTATCAGCACCAGTGTTTAGACGAACATTAGAACCATTGGAGGTATTATAAATCTTTACACGAGGTTGGGTTGCTTCGTTGGGTTGTTGCTGAGCATTATTTCTGCTATTGCCAGTAGTACGTTGTTGTTGTTGTTGTTGCTGGGCATCACTATCAATATTACCAGTAGTGCGTTGCTGTTGTTGAGGATTACTACTGGTACTACCAGCAGTACGTTGTTGTTGTTGTTGTTGTTGCTGGGCATCACTATCAATATTACCAGTAGTGCGTTGCTGTTGTTGAGGATTACTACTGGTACTACCAGCAGTACGTTGTTGTTGTTGTTGCTGGGCATCACTACCAATATTACCAGTAGTGCGTTGCTGTTGTTGAGGATTACTACTGGTAGTACTAGTAGTACGTTGTTGTTGTTGCTGTTGTTGCTGGGTATCACTACCAATATTACCAGTAGTGCGTTGTTGTTGTTGTTGTTGTTGTTTAGTATCAACATCAGTGTTAACAGCAGTAATTTTGAATCGAGGAGAATAAGATTCGCCACTATAAAAATACAAGATTTAGAATAAAGTTCAAGGATATATTCATTGAAAGAAAGTTTTACCCATTGAAAACATAGTGGAAGGCATATATACCAGCTGGCATATCATTTGGAACCTGCCATTTGTAAGAACCAGTGCTTCCGTCAGTATTTTTGAAAGGAATGTGAGTGTCTTGCATGGATGCAGCATTATTTCCCTTGAGTAATTCGAGGGTAAATGGACCAGGCTCACCATTTATCCATTCTATATACATTCAAAATGGTTAGTTAAAGAGTACAAAAGATTATTAATTAGTTATATAAATGTTTACCTGCAGCAATACTATCAAAAACATTAAATTAGTCAAGATAATAAAAACGACACTTATTATTTACTTACACATCACCGGCACTATAAATATTACTATCAAGAGGTGCAGTAATATAAAACTTTATGGTATCTGGATCATTGACAAACTGAGTAGGGGCAGCAGATGTAATTGTGACCAAAGCAGCAATTAAAGCAGAACCGATACCAAAGAACTTCATTATTTGTAATATTTCAATAGATTTTATTAATAAAAAAAAAAAAAAAGAAGGATTTCATGAATTTCGATAGCTTTTATATATGATAAAAAGCTATCCTCTCAGTTCTCATATGCAAGGGGATCACTAACGAGCTTTTTTTTTTACTGTACATATTAAAAGTAAATAAAATGTCATTGCCCGCAACAAGAATAACAATAAAAAGCCTCCCTCTTTTAGTATCTCCTAATAGTGTCTCTTATCCTCTGATATTAATGAAGTTTTTTTTTTTTTTTTTTTTTTTTTTTTTTTTTTTTTTTTTTTTTTTTTTACTCCTTGAGCGTAGATGCGCTAGAAAAATCCTTTAAATTTGAACTTCCCTGTAGGGCAATACTCGAAAATTGCACTTTATCAATAAGAGAAAATGTATGATATGTATCCTTGCAAATCAAATTCTTTCATCATAGAGGGGGTAAATATATAGCTACTTTATTTATATTTTAAATAGCCGATTTAACAAATGTAAAATGATTGCCATTAACTTTAAATCATATAAGCATAAGGAGAAAAGGGTATCTCTTTCAAGTCTTCTTGAATTCACGCTAATTGGAAGATGCATTTTAAACTGTAAATTGTTATTTCAAACGGTGGAGATGTGAAATCCCATTTTTCGTCATCTTTATATAAGGGGCTATATCATACCATTCTTGTGTGAAATATCTCATGTACATTTTACCAGGGAATTACATTCAAAATAGTCTTACTTCAATTGTAAAAAAAAAAAAAAAAAAAAAAAAAAAAGACATTTTCTTTAGTAGGATTATGAAATAAATAGATCAGGAACTACAGTATTTCCATTTTGTACCCATTTTTGTTTGTTTTTAAATGTAATTTTGGTTAATTTACAAGGGTCTTTAATTTGTATACATGAGGTAAACTCCCTATTCAACAAATGTTAATAATTAACACTGCATTTATATAATATAAATTGCATTGCACTATAATATTAAAAGATCACTTATTTTTTTTTTTATAATACAGTATCATAACTTTAAATTCAGACATTTTAGGAAAATATTTGGAAGATTTCCATTTGAATTTTTGGACGATTGTAGTTGTATATTGAGACAAAGCGAAAATGAAATCTAGACAAAGTGAGAATGTAAATTCGTACAAATTTTGAATAATATTTAGATGAATAAAATGTTGCTTCTAGCTGATAGTAGTTGCTTAATTAAACATTTATTCTTTATGAATTAGGCTCGTGCTCAAAAGAACTAACATTGAAAAAGTGCAGTTTAATACTGTATAAAAAGTGCAATACGTATTGAAAAAGATAAAAAAATCACAGGAGAGAGTAATATCTTACAATTATTTTCACTGTAAGAAAAATAAAAAATCATTTCTTTCTAGCCCTAAGCAATTCTTTAAATACACAATAAATATAGAGAATGGTTTGTGCCTTCGTATCATGGAGTAACGCAATTTATCATTTTTCTTTATATTATAAGTAAAATGATGAAAAGAAAAATGTTTGTTCATTTTTTTTTATCTTTTTTTCTTTCTTTTTTTTATACATTTTGCTTCTTCTGCTTTAATATTGAAATTACTTCATAATTTGAACATTTGGTATGTGTAAATATTGATTATTTTAGATACTTTAAATACTTGTTTATTATAGTTTCACGGTTCTACTCTTATGAAAAGATGATTAAATGTAAGTATCACATCTAAAAGATGTCCTAAAGAGAGCCTTTACTTATTAAAAGGTACGATATTGCCCAAACATCCTGTATTTCTATTCAAGACCTACAAGGCTTTTCTTGCTGTATCTCTCTCTCTCTCTCTCTCTCTCTCTCTCTCATCTGTATTTGAGCATCGTTTTTAAAACTTTCGCTATCATTACTTTTCAAGACTTTCTATTATAATGATGTATCTACTACCTCAAGACTGCCTTTGCAAAATTTACAAGGTTTTTTTAAGCCTGTAATCTTTGCTAAGGCCCAATATTGATGTTTCTTCAAGGCTGGTGCTATGTGCTCAAGGTCTAAAGGTTTTTCCCCCTCCTATTGTTTCTTGGAGTAGGGTTTTTTAAGCCTATGATCTTGCTATTCTGTTTCATTGATTGTGATTTGGTGTCTCTTCTACTGCAAGAAGGTGTCTTCAAGATTTACAAGGTTTTTTCCCCTCCTACCTACTTTGGGCGGGGTTTTTTTTAAGCCTGTAGTCTTTGTTCTGCTTTAATAATTTCAACAACAATGGTGTTTCAAGATTTAAAGGTTTTTTCCCCTCCTACTAGTCTTTGGAGAAGGTTTTTTTTATGCCTATGATCTTTTAAGGGTTTTCAAGATTTACATTGCTCAAGATTGCTGTACTCAAGACTCGAATGTTTCTATTTCTTCCTCAAGACTGGTGCACCTGAATGGTATTTTGCCGACTTGTTCTGAACTAAGCACGATTAATTCGCATGCTTTAAGGAGCTTGTTTGCAGAATGCTTTATGAACATGTAAATAATCTCTCACACTGATATATATATTTATCACTGATATATATTTTTTTATATTAGGGTTAACAAATGAACGGTGTATGATTATTAACTTGTTCTAGACTGATTTTTTAGACAGTATTCTATTATCTTACAAGTCAAGGTGGTGCAAATGTCTAAAACATTATAGTATTGTATACTCTGCATCTCTGGCTTGGGTATTGATGCTTTTAAAGAAAATGATGTGAAGTTTGTTTATAATATCGCCGTATCGAACACGGTTTCTTCTTCGGAGGTTTAGATTGTTACAGGTAAGTTCATTTAGGTTAACTCTTTCAGGTAATACTTGAGACTAATTTAATCTTTTTCAATTTTCCTCTTCATCATCTTTAAATCTCATTCTCATTTCATCCTCACTTTATCTAAATCTCGATTTCCATTATATCTAAATTTTATTTTCATTATATCCGAACTTCATTCTCACTACATCCAAACTTTAATCTCATTTCATCCCAAATTTTACTTATTTTGTCTGAATTTAAAGTAGAAATACTGTAATAGGTTATCGGTGATATAAAGAAGATCTTTTAAGCCAATGATTTTTATTTGAATTGACACCATCTCATCTCTTTTTTTTCATTACAGAATATTTCAAGATCAGTTGAAAAATCCAAGTTTTGACATATTTTACAAATACTAAATGTTAATATTACCATGCGTGGGAACTATTATATCCATTTGATTTGCTAAAACGAATCTTATTAAATTATGTTACATTGATCTATGGATGTTTATCTAAACATTAACATTGTTTTAAATGACATTTGAAAGAGAAATTTATGAATGAAATGATGCAATGCAATGTAAAATGAATTTAAAACCTAAAAAAAGAAAAAAAAAAAAAAAGCCTAAAACTGCGCTAAATGCTCAAGGCCAATGTTCAAATTTGTACATTTACTTTCTCTTTTTTTCTTGGTTCTTGTCAAATATCTAATTCTTTTTTTTTCACTGTAAAAAAATCAAAGAAAAGATCATAATCAAATTTCTTATTTATTAGGAATTTACATCAGAAACCAATATAAAATCCGGGTCTCTGGCCACAATCACTGAATTAACGTTTTCCCTTTTTTTTTTTTTTTAATTTACTGTTTGATCATGGAATCTAATAATATTAAAAAATATAAACTTGATGCTCAACATGAAGCCAGTACAGCAATTGATCTTACTGAATCATGTTATTCTTCCGCTGCATCTATATCTGTATCTGAAGGCAAAAATGAAAAGAAGGATAGCTTAAAGCGAGGCTTAAAGGCTAGACATATCCAAATGATTGCTTTAGGTGGTACTATTGGTACTGGTCTCTTTATGGCATCTGGTAAAGCTATTTCAAATGGTGGTCCTGGTGGTGCTTTAGTAGCTTATGGCATTGTTGGCCTATTGATCTTTTGTGTTATGATGAGTCTTGGTGAAATGGCTGCTTACATCCCTGTTTCCGGAAGTTTTTCTCATTACGCTCGACGATTTGTTGATCCCTCTCTCGGTTTTATGTTGGGTTGGATCTATTGGGTAAATTGGTCTGTTGGTGTTGCTGTAGAATTAACTGGTGTTGCTATGATTATGGAATACTGGGTTAAAAGCGTTCCTAGTGTCGTCTGGAGTATCATTTGTCTCGTTTTGCTTGTCTGTATTAATGTATTTTCTGTAAAAGGCTATGGTGAAGTCGAATATTGGATGTCTTTTGTCAAAATTTTAACTGTTATTGCATTTATCATTGTTGGTATTTGTGTCGATACAGGTGCTGCTGGTGGTAATCACATTGGCGTCACTAATTTTCATTTGGAAGGTGGCCCATTTCCTTTCGGCTTTTTGGGCGTCTTTAATGTCTTTATCACTGCTGCTTTCTCTTTCAATGGTGTTGAAATTGTTGGTATCACTGCTGGTGAATCTGAAAACCCACATAAAACTGTACCTTCTGCTGTAAAGCAAGTTTTCTTTCGTATTGTTCTCTTTTATATCTTGTCTATGTTGATTATTGGTCTTGTTATTCCTTATACAGACCCTGATCTTCTCAAAGGTTCGGGTAATGTAGCTGTTTCTCCTTTTACTTTGGTATTCCAAAAAGCAGGTGCCGCTTGGGCTGCTGATTTAATGAATGCCATTATCTTAATCACTATGATTTCTGCTGGTAATTCGGGCGTATACTCTTCTAGTAGAACTCTTTTAGCTTTAGCAGAAGAAGGTTCTGCTCCTCGTATTTTCACTCGAATCAATAGATGGGGTATTCCGATTTGGTCTGTTCTTGCTACTTGTGCCGTTGGTTGTTTAGCTTTCTTGACTAGTTTATTTAGTTCTGGTGTCGTCTTCAACTGGCTTACTGCATTACCTTCTGTCGCTGGTTTGATTGTCTGGGTTACTATTTCCATTACACATATCCGATTCCGTATGGGCATGAAAGCTCAAGGTAGATCATTAACATCTCTTCCTTATGTTGCTCCTTTCTTTCCCTTTGGTGATATTTTTGTCATCATTATTGGTTGTATTGTTATTGCTGGTCAAGGTTACCAAACCTTCCTTCCTCCTATCGATCCCAAAAACTGCGTTTCTGCATATTTATCTGTAATGTTCTGCATCGTTTTGTATGTAGGTAACAAATTATACAGAAGAGATCCTTTCATTAAAGCGAGTGAAATGGATTTTGAAACTGGTACAATCAAAGAAGATGTTCTTCATATCAAAGAAGGTGAATTGTTTGATGAAAATGATGCGCCAGTTCCACTTTGGAAGCGAATTTATAGAAAAACCATTAGTATAATAGCATAATTTGTATCTTTTGCATTTTTATATTCCCAATTTTTATGTATTTTCAATGTTTCAACAACATTTCTTTACATTATTTCATTGTATATGTATTTTTTAGTCATTGCACATGTAATATCACATTTATAATAATAATAAAAAATTTAGTTTCAACAGTAAATTATGTACTTGAAATGCTTATTCCACGCCAAAGTTTTAATGTTTAACGGTCTAAAAATTATAATTTACTATAATGCATTATATTAAAAAATAATTGTGAGATATTACTCTTTGCCATCGTATTTTTTTGTTTGTGTAGAATTTTGTAGAATTTTGAAGTTTTTTAAATATTAGATGCATAACAAATTTTTTTTTTTTTTTTTTTTTTTTTAGCACTAATCGTTATTTGAACCAGTTGTTTGTTGTAGAGGAAGTATTAACGTTCAATGATTTTAGGTTATGTTCAGATGTATTTAAAAAGTATATAAAAACTTTATATTAACAGGCCTAGTCTTGCTGCCATGACACACAGAGACATTGCTCATATATAAAAGTAGATGGATAAACTGTACATACATTTGTAATACCTACTATGTTATATCACTTTATTTTTGTAGAAAATGTATATATAAAGTATAATATAGCAGCTAGAAGCAGCAAGATCGTTCCTTCTTCCTTGTTCTGGTTCTTTGAGTCATTCTCCTTAAACTTGAATCACCAAATTGTACTCCACTTCCACTTCTTTCTGGATCAATTTGACCTGTTTCAATTTTACTCAAAATTGATCTTGCACATTTAAAAAACATGTCTTCCACACCATCACCAGATAATGCACTTGCTTCCAAAAACATCATCTCTATTTGTATTTACATTGTAGTATTAAGTACGTGCATATATGTATACATTAGATCATAATTATGACATTACCATGTTCCTGTGCAAATCGACTCGCTTCTAGATAAGATACCTCTCTTTCATCTTTATCATTTTTATTTCCAACTAATATTATCACAAGTTCCGGATTTGCTAATGCTCTAACATCTGTTAACCATGATCGCACACCTAAAAATGTATCTCGACTGTAAAGTAAGTTCATTTTAGCATTTAATATGATATCATAATTTTCTATTTGTATTTACTTGCAAATATCATATACTACAAGAGCTCCTGCTGCACCTCGAAAATAACTTTTTGTTAATGATCTAAATCTTTCCTAATTTTTTGTTTAAGTAATTTGATAACAAACAAAACATCTTTATGAGCATATTACTTGTCCGGCTGTATCCCAAATCTGGAGTTTAATGCTTTTATCTGCAATGTGTATAATGCGAGTACCAAATTCCATTCCAATTGTGTTTACTGAATCCTTTTTGACTAATTTTAGATAGAGTGTGTGAGAGTGTCTGTACATTTTGATATGAAAGATCTACATACATTGATTCTCTAGAAAATGGTGTAATAAACATGACCTAAAGTTTATTTTTGTAAATATCATATAAAGGGAGAGAATGATAATCAAATAATTGTTACTTACTTTCCAGCACCAGAATCACCAACTAGAAGTAGTTTTAGTAAAAAGTCTAATTTATTTCATGTGATTAAAATACAACAATGGAAATAAAATAAAAAAGTAAGGAAAAAAAAGGCGTTAGAAATCTATATTTTACGCTTTTTGTAAATGATATTTACCATAAGCATCTGCTAGCATGGTGGCTTAATAATATTCGGTATATGTTGATTAGATTTTAAAAGGTATATGTATATAAAAAGTAAAGTATAAAAAGAAGAATAACAAGTATACAAAGTAGCAGAAGAGGGGGAAATAATCATATTTGGATTATGAAAATAAACGGTGTTTCAATCCCTTCATGTCACGGCGATTTACATTTATTTGTACAATTCTATCACCAGTAGCACATTTTACTGTGAATTTATCATGATCTGGTATATATATGAATATGCAATTAATTGTTAATTAACAACTAGTAATTACAATCAATAAACAAACTAACACAGGAAAGATTTTTGACGATGAATCGTCAGTTCAATTTGTTTTTCAGGTTGATGTCAAAATCTTTATTCAATTTTTTTTTTCTGTGATTTATATTTGTATATAAAACTCTTAGTATTTACGATAGAAGAAGAGTGAGAGAAAGAAAACATATTTTTTTTTGTTTAAATTTTGATTGTATTTATATATATATATCTAACTTTTTCTTGGAGGGTTTTTAATAAAATCTAGAAAAAAAAATCTACTCCAATACAACGGTGGCACCGAGAGCTTCAAGAGCCTTCTTTAACTTTTCAGCATCTTCCTTGGGAACACTCTCCTTGAGAACCTTGGGTACGCTTTCAACAAACTTCTTGGCTTCGACCAAGTTTAAGCCTGCCAAGTTTTTAACTTCACGGATAACCTTTGCTTTTGAAGCAGCATCTACCTTGTCAATCTTGACGCTAAATTCAGTCTTTTCAGCAGGCTTCTCTTCCTCAACAGCAGCAGCGGCAGGGGCAGCACCAGTTGGCATAGCAACGGGCATTGCGATATCTTGAATGTTCAAACGAGTCTACATTATTGAAATTAATATTCCATATCCTAAAATATTTATATAATTCCACTCCATATGTATCTATCTGCCCTTTCTTCACACTTCTCTCTCTCTCTCTATATATATCTCCTCATAGTAGATCAAGCATTTACCTTTAATTGTGATACAAGTTCAGAAGTTTGCAACAATGTTAAACCTTCAATTTGGTCAACAATAGCAGTAATTTTAGGGTCGGCAGCGGCAGCTGAGCCAGGGGTAGGGAGAGGTTCAGCACTATACCAACGTCTAGCACAAACAGGGATAGCACTTGACATGCTGAATAAAATTGTTAATTCATGTCTTATTAAACATCGCTATATACTGCTTACCGAACGGATTGTCTGGCAGCGACAGAGGTTGAGGTCATTAACTTGGAGGAAAGACGGAGCTATCAAAAGGTAATATAAATGTTAGATTTAAGCAAGGTGACACATTGATGTAAAGAAAAAAAAGACAATATAAAACCATGTAGATGGCCATCATGTGTTTTGAATTTTTCAAACAATTCACTCGGGTCAAGCTCAAATAATTATATTTACCATATTAAACAAATTCTTTGTATTAAAGGGAGGGGGGTAAGAAAGCAAAGGATGTTGAACGAAAAAAAAAAAGACGGGGATAGCCCCGATTCAAGGGTTGGAAATACAAATTGACCAGCATTTCGCACCGTCAAATGTAAAAGAGTCACGATGGATTGACATTAGATGCTATTGTGACGCAGAGGATTGGTTGTAATTCTGTCAATAGTAAATTATTATCAAAAAAACACAAGGAAATGTAGCATTAGGTTCATTAAAAACCATTAAGGGGTCGTTATAATTGTCATTATGAATGGTAAATGTACATTTCAGATGGAAATTTCACATTTAAAAAGCATGTTCCTGACTATTGAAATTTTAAGGATGATATGTAATGTTTAATATTTATAACAAACTTGTTGCATATCCATGTTAAATACTTAAATTACTTATTTTTTAATCGCTATGCATGAAGGGAATAAGACGAAAATTCTGATATACAATCCCTTTACAAGTATTTGCTTCAAGGTCATATAAATCGGGATTTAACATTTTAGTATGAAATTCTAATTTTTCAGAACTCTTAACATTAAACATTACTTATTGTATTTTGGATATCGGCACTTCTGATAGATAAAATGAATTTTTTATTGCAACAAACTCTTCCACTCCTTTTTATTTAAAAGCAATAGCAGTTTTTTTTTTATTAATAGCTGTGCCTAGACTGACTTAATCTAGCTGGCTAATTCAGCAATGCTATTTATTATTCAAGCATCAAACTGATATACAGTAGAATATTTTATATATTGCTTTAGCATACTGACTAGTTTTCTTGTTATCATATAATAAGAGAGGTTAGTTAAATATCTATCTAAATTGCAAAGTATATTTAAGCTCATAGCCTTGCGGAGACAACTGAATTACCATCTTTGATGTGCAGTGTGCGCACTAAATTAAAATGTACTACAAATTTGGCTCACATAATAATATAATACATTGACTTTTCAGTGTGTATACGGTAGAGCCATCTGGAATATATCAATATATATAGTTTTAAAATTGGAGCGTGTCCTGGTTTCTATAGATAACCCAGCGATAAATAGCTCTTATGATATACCTTAAACACTGAAAAATAGATGTAAATTTGTCATATTATGTTATCTGTTCGTAAACTTAGTTTGTATCTCTCAAAAGACTTAAAAGTGCGTAAAATTCACTACTTTTTCCTTAAAAACTGGACCTCAATTTTCATCCCTGACCTACTTTTTGGTTCACTAAATAACTCCAAGAAAAATTATATGCCAATGTACCTGAGATATTCAACTTTAATTCAAAAACGAGTGTCAAAAAAGATCCTATTTTTTGCAGTTGGTTTAACGTTTTCAATGCCAATGTTTCAGATTTTTGCACGTATTTCACTATTAAAGATCAAAAATGGACATTAAACAATGAAATAACTTTAATAAAAAACTTATTTCTCTATAAAAAATAAAAATCAAAAATTTGAGCTCTAATATTTCTAAAAAAAAAACTAAGTTATACTAATACTTTTAGATAATAAAACTTACTTAATTTAAAGTTTTTTATAACATCTTTAAGTATAAAAAAAAAATCTGGCCACTTTTTTTTTTCTTTCCTTTTTTAACATTTTTTGTAATAGATTTCAAAATAATAATATTCTTCAAATTGAGCAGCGGCTGTTTTTTATTCCTACTATAGAGCCTGGTAAGCTCAAGCAGTTTCAGTTAAGATTTTTCAAAAGTAGGTTTTTCGTAATGTAGATTTTTCGTAATGTAGATTTTTCGTAGAGATATCTGTTGCGCCAAGAGATTATACTAATCTCTAAGCTGAAAATATGTACTAAATTATTTGATAAAAATAAAGAGAAGCGTTATAAAATGAAACAGCACACTAAAACTAAAGAACTTTATTATAAGATGGAAAACATCTCTTTTATATCCAAACTTCTTTAATTATAGCTAATCTAAATAAGTATATATTTACATATCTAATCAAACCTATGTGATAAAATAATTCCACATTCTACAATAATAACTGAGCTTTATAACATATTAAACAGCAATACAGAGTATGTCCTACTAAACTGTGCCATAATCTTAACTAAGATGACTACACAGAACTGACGATGCAACAATAATAGTAGCTTTTTTTATGAGTAATTTTGTATTACTAAATGAACCAGTTGGTAATCTGCTAATTTAAATACTACCAAATTTTAAATTTTTGATTTTATTAAAATGAGTTGTTCCATGAGACAATAGTGAATTTATTATTAGACAGATAGTAAACAATGAAATCTACTGGTTAGTTTATAAAACTTTAAAAATCATGTATTTTTGATAGAGTAAATAAAAAACAAGGTGTAAAGCTAGATTGTTGGCCAAAAAACAAACCGGTACTATTACAGAAAATTAGTTTTTTGAAAAGTTTTGCCAGGACATTTTCTTTCTAAAAGATGAAATAAATTCAAAATTAAATTGGTTACAAAAAACTTTTAATGGACAAATGACAATATCCATCTAGTTTGCTGCCAAATTTCGTAAGCATTCCGTGATCTTCAGTATTTTGCAAATCCACAGCTTAAAAAATTGTTACTCCAGAAGATTACATTAATCTCAAAGATAAAGTTATGTATTAGATTATTTAATAAAAATAAAGAAACCTTATTATAAAATGAAACAGTACACCAAATAAAACTAAAGATTCTTGTTATAGATTGAAAAATATCTTTTGTATACTTATACTTCT
Source organism: Mucor plumbeus (assembly GCA_016758945.1). NCBI lineage: Eukaryota > Fungi > Mucoromycota > Mucoromycetes > Mucorales > Mucoraceae > Mucor > Mucor plumbeus. The sequence goes on from JAEPRC010000174.1 coordinate 61,457, forward strand.
TTAATTAAATAATATTATGTCTAATCTGAAATAAGAATATTACTATTATCTCTTGTATGTCCTCAGAGCACATGGTTGTGCTCAAATGAGAGCATCTCAGATATTGACTGAAAAGTTAATTAATAAAAAGTTAGAAAATAGTACTTTCAAACATACAGTAGATGGATAAATGGTCTGGATGTTTTTTATACTTCGCTATTTTTGTAAATACAGCAAGAAGAACCAGAACGCAATCAACGTGAAACAAAAACTATTATAGAGATAAAACTGTGTATATATCCGCACCATTTTCAAGGTACTGTGCTGAACTAAGATACTATTTCCACACATAAGAAATCAAATGCCATCTCAAATAACACTATGTTCTAATATTCAAATAGAGATGACATAGATTTAATCATAAAATATGAAAAGTATGAGTAACGTAACATACAATAAAATAAACTGAATTATATAATAACGAATAGAATCATAAAATAAACCTGAAAAACACATAGACCAAGGTAAGGATTGTTCTATGTGGATCATTAACAAATATGTCGAAAAACAGACATTAAAAAGGCGCCTTGATTATGTAAATCAAGAAGCTCAATATAAACCTTAAATCACGGACAAACTAATATATTTATCAAAAGAATAAACATATGGATATTGCATGAGTAAAATAGAATCATACGTTTGTGATTCTATAAAAATTATGAATAGACGCATGGAATGTAGCATGGCCTGATAAACATTATGGTTTAACAAATACTCTAAATTGGTAATCCCGTGATTCCTAATTCAGATAAATCACTGACAATTACAGTAAAACTGCCAGGCATAATGAAATTACAAATAATATAAATAGAGTAGAAATATAGATTTATTGCACACTATCCATTTTTTAATAAAGAAGGATTTAAACTGTATCTTTTTTAAAGCTTTTCTCATTTTACTGCAGGTACAGTACATATAAACGGAAACTTATTGAAAAATACGGAAATACACATCACAATATATTAATAATCAACAAGAATACACAAAATAATATCAAGAACTTGCTAAAATTTGGTTATTCTTACTGAACATTTATAAAATATATTTCGGGAGTTCAGAAAAGTACTATTAGTGAATATAGACGCAAGTTTTTTCCGAACATAGCGCCATCTCTATCTGCAGTCGCATACTCTAATAATTAGTGCAACATCTCCGATTACATTCTCGAGAAGGCTGTTGTACTTTTGGTAAATTTAAAACGAAAAAAATGTAAAAATGTATTTGAATGATCTTGGAATTGAAATAAGCTACTCTGCATGTCTCAAGCTGCTCGAATCAATGGGATACTACGAAGCCGAAAAAAAAGAAAAGACCTCTGACTTACAGCCTACTCACAGAGCACAAAGGCTTAACTGGGCCAAAACTCATAAAAGTTGAACAAGCAATAATTTGAGACGCATGGTTTTCTCTGATGAGGCAAAAATAAGCATTTGGAGGTCTGATGGCATCAAGTATTGCTGGAAAAAATCATATAATAATCTTCAGTTCCATCATTTGGAGTTTACAGTCAAGCATGGTGGTAGCTTTGATAATGTATTGGGCTGCATCGCTTATAATGGCCCTGGATATGCTTATTAAATTTCTGATGGTACCATGAAAAGGGAAAATCACATTTATATCCTTAAAACCGCTACAAAATTACCTTAGACTGGTGTGGCTTTGATCCTAAAAAACATTTATTTTAAGTAAGATAAAGGCTCCAAACATATTGTACAGCTCACAAAACAATGGTTTACAGACAAAAACTTTAACGCTACTAATTGAAGTTACAGCTAGCCAACTCAAAGCCCAAACTTGAATCCAATGGAAGAACACTTGTATAGCATTACCTCAAACTAAAGTTATGCTCATATCCAACTAGAACTAAAGGAATTTACGAACTATGACAAAGGGTTGAAGTACAATGGGGCACTTTTACTAAGGAATAGTGTCAAAAGTATATAAATAGCATGCCAGTTAAAATCAATACTGTTATCAAAACTATAGGTCATCATACAACAAAGTACTAATTTTATTTTTTTATGTATCCTGAAAAATGATCCGGATGCATATAATGTTTTTGATCACAGACTATTTTTATTCCAGTGATTCAATCATTTTATAAATTTGCACTAACAAAAATATGGAATTTTAAAAAACATCCAGACCATTTATCCATCTACTGTATGTTTGAAAATACTATTTTTTAACTTTTTATTAACTGACTTTTCAGTCAATATCTGAGATGCTCTCATTTGAGCACAACCATGTGCTCTGAGAGCATACAAAAGGCCGTAGTGCGTATATTAGAGTACGTTTTACATTGTTGCCGCCCTGAAGGCTTTACCAAGAAATCCCTTTAAAGAGTAGATTTACTACATATCGAGCTCAAAATACGGAGATTAAATTATAAAACTACGTTTTATGCAGATTGTATCTTAAAATACCGAGAAAGTTGCTACAAAATTTACCTTTTGATTGATAACTCTTGCTATTCTAAAGGAATCTCAAAAAGTAATATTTCAAAACAGATATATAAAGGAGAAAAATAAATTTAGCAAAAATCCCAATTAAGCTCACACACTATTTATAAAGTTATTTCCATTAAAAGCGTACAAAAACGCAACTTCAATGGACTGTAACTCGAGATAGCAACCGTTTAAGCACATAGTTCATAAGCCAAAAATGCTTCTTTCATTTAGTTTTATTATATTTTACCATAAAATCAATCTCGAAAAATCATGAATTTTCCCTTGTCTACCCTCGTCCAAAATTTGACTTTTTCGAAGAAAGCTAATAACTCTATGAAAAACAGAGCTATAGTGACAAATAATGCCCCAAATAATAGGTATTATTTTGATTTATTTGACTGTAAAATTAGCTTTAAAATTTTATTATAAAAGTGTTTTTAGAATTACTAAAAACTGATTTTTATGTTTGTGCTTTTTTTGCAAAATTTTTGGGGATAAAAGTTTTCAATATGTTTATCATTAGATACAAAATTAAATTTCATGTTAAGGTTGATTAATAAAGTTAGCCAAGTTACTATACACTTTCGATGTCAATTTTGAATTTTAAAAATTTAGGATCATTTTTATCAATTTTTTAATCATCAAAAAGTTTTTATTTTAATTTACCGTCACACCTGAGACGTATGAAAATTCAGGAAAAATTCAATAAAATTATTATTTTTTGCAATGCAATGGTATGTAGAGGATGCTCAAATCAGAAAAATACAGTAGTTACGAATGGAACAACTCTTTGTAAATTGAAACAAGGTGTAATAAATAGTATTTCAACTCAAATACTTTTATAATTGAATTTACAAAAGTTTCTTGTACATTCATGAGAAATAAAGAATTACGTTTATTAAATTTCAGTAGAAAAATGATTTGATCATCTCTTTATTTGTATTTTAAATCATTTTAACCATGCAATATGCTGCATGACGGCGGTGAATTTTACAATAACTTTATTTTGCCGTTGGTGTGGTATAATCACAAACCTCCTATGCATTCTTTTTTCTTTCAAATAATTTTTTTTCTTATAATAAATAGCAACAGCTAATTACAACCATAATGCTGATGATGTCTTAACGTCTGCTTTGTTAACTCTTTTTATCTAGTGAATTTTTATATTGTAAATTCTAGTTATATTTAATGTCAAAATTTATTTTGATTTATAAATTTACCAAACTAATAAATCAAATTTTTGAATACTGCTCTTTTAATTTTTATTTTATGTTATTCTTATTGTCGGTTTTTTGCCTATTATTTATGTTAAATATCAACTCAATTCCATATTGAATCTGACATCCAAATGAAATTGAAATAGTATAAATACTTTTAGAAACCAGGACCTGATGGCTCCTGGCTTCCTTTTTAACTTAATAATAAAGACCCTACGTTCTCCGTGATATAACCATTTGTAGTCTTCTTTATTTTATTGTATTGGAAATAATCGTTATTTACTTATAACTCTCACTTATTTCAAATTGTTAAATATATATTCCCTGCACTAGGCAAAAATTCATAATTCACTCGGTAAATTATTTTGGAATTATTTTGTTAATTATGATAATTAACAAAATAATTCCAAAATAATTCCACAATGTGAATTATAAGGAATGATTCCATTAACGTACGTGAATTATATGTGAATTATTAAGTGAATTAAACTCATCTTATTTGAAGTAA
>JAEPRC010000175.1:0-40811 GCA_016758945.1 Mucor plumbeus
TGCCTGGAGATCTAATTATATTAATAGCGCCGCCTATTAATATTGAGTTTGACATGAGTTAATTGTGCTACTGAGCCACATGGAAAAGTAGAATATCCGTAGTTGATACTTCCTTCTGAAGTATTGGCTATACTATGGATTTGCCCAAGCCACAATCATAGTATCTTGAATACCAGGTTAGGATATAGATTTGTAAAGGGGGCATGGAATACAAGACGAAGAGGCTTGTTTTTTTTGCTGATAAAGTTAGTCTTAATTTTTCTCCTTGGTTTGAAGCCCATTCTCTTTAGTAATTTGCGAACCCCAGACAAAGACATATCAATTTCAATTGATCTTAAATACTCTTGAACAGCCTTGGGACCATCTTGTCTACCATTTCGAAGCATTCTTGCAATGTATTGTTGAGTTGATACACTGACAAATGATGGTCTTCCGCCAGCTGGTAAAGTTGCACTGGACAAAAACTTCTTGTAACGAATGAGAGTAGATAATGAGACAGATGGATAACGTTTTCTAATAATAGAAAAGGGGGTATTCTGAAGCAATAAAGATTTTATTGAATTTTGAAGCTCAACAGGAAGTGGGCGAACCATGGTGTAAGAAGGTCTGAAAAAAGTAAAGTAGTGAAAAAATAGGAGGCAACGAGAGAAAAGGGTAGGGTTTTTATAAGTTTTTTGTTTGCTCCGGATACTGCAAAAGCACAGCATTCCTCATGCTAATATTAAAAAATTTCTGACATTCCTACGAAGAATGAAGTCATGAAATGTTTATGTATTCCTTTACTTTCACTTTTCTCAATATTTGCATTCCCCTCTTTCCTTCTATGGTATTCTACGTATACTCACTCTACAAAAGTGTAAGCTATATCATTTGAAAGCCCTTTATGCCACCTTTACAAAGAATTGTAGCATAAATTTGTAAAATAAAAACTCAAGAAGTATTATCAGTAAAATCCTAATTTTGCAAAACACTGGTATAGTTTTCCCCCTCACTGTACAATGTGTATCATAAAATAAAGTTCAAATAATTCTCTTTGATGTGATGTTTTTTTTTTTGCTTTATTTGTGAAAAGGTTGTTTCTACATCCAAAATAAGTACTATGTTTTCTCCTGCCACAAGGTATATAATTGTTGCATAATATATGACATTTTTTGCTCCAAAATGCAATACAACATACAACCAGCCCATAAAAGCTCCAAATATCTTTATTTATCTTTTTTATCATTACTTGAACTAATTTGTCAATGCAATCCTTTTTTCTTCATCATTTTCTAATAATGCCAACATTCATCAGCCCAAATCCAATCTCCATTTAACCCAATTTTAGTTATAATTTATATAGTTGAAATTCAAATTGCGTTATAAATTAAAATAGCAATTGTCGTCGTTGGATTTAGCTCTTGCTATTTGCTATCAAAAATTTATTTACAGAAACTGCAAATGTTAGTATTATTATAATAAGATCACGTAGAACGTAGAATAACACAAACCATTAGCTTATAGTAAAGAAAACCCAGTGTTTCTGGTCAAATCCTTAGTAGTTCTTTTTCAATGTATAAATCTTAATATATTTATGTTCATAAATTCGGCTATTTAAATTACAATAAATAATAGATAAGCTTGTAACTATCTATTTGTTGATGATTTCAATCTATATGTAAAATCAAATAATGTATTATAACCTATAAAGATATACAAAATAGAAGGTTTGAATTATAATAATTTTTTATTAAAAGCTTTGTGACAGCTAAACGGGGCTACTACAACACTTTTTCGTACTGCAGCATAGCTTGTAGCTTCAAAATAGTTGTATATTTCTATTTTTCAGCTTTACAATTGCGGAAAAAAGAGCATTTTTTTTTATCTGAATCTGGAAAATTGTACTTTTTCATTTATAACGAGTTAATAAATATTTATGTGGTATTTAGCCATCTAATTAGACATTTTAAGACATTCATATGTCTATTAGACGTTGTTGAGCGTTATGTGATCTTTGAAAAATTTCAAGAAATCAAATTTTGTAATTTCGATAGAAAAAAGTTTAATTTTGTGTTATATACCACCTTGTCTACACAATCAAAGAGCGTAAAGCCTAAAAAGCTAGGTTTATTATTAGGAGTAATAATTTTACTGTGCATTTTATGCAGGCAATTGCAATTTTCTCATAAGATATGCTGAAAACGCAGAGTCTTGCAATTTCAGTAGCTGATTTTCGTGTGGAAAATGCAGTTTATTGAGATTTTCGCATGATTATTGCACCAGGAATGCTAATAATTGTAATGGCGTACGTAAACTTCACACATTTCCTACATATAGTAGATTGTAATGCATCAGTTAAAGTTTGCAACCTCAAACTTATGATATTTTACCAGAAGGAAATTGATACATTTTTTAAGCTATTGGTGCAATTAAAAAAGTTCAAAATTTAAAAAATTAGTGGAGAAAAAACTCTTTAAATGTCGTTTTTATGCAAATATATATTAAAAAAAAATACATGAAAATCTTTTAAATTGAATGAGAAATTATCCTAAAGCATAATATAAAATGCAACTTTTTTGATTAGAGCATACAGAAGGCTATAGTGCGTATGATAGAATACTTTTTACAACGCCGCCCTAAAGGCCGTACCAAAAATTCCTTCAAAGAAGAGTAAATTTACTACGTATCATGGTTGAATTACGGGCACTATGGGAAAAAACGCGAAAATAGCAAATTTAAAATTCGCAGTTATTTATTTCTTTACGTAAGATTTTTATAAAGTTATACCTTTTCAATAACATCTTCACGTACAACAGTTTCTGTAGCGATTGTCATAACAGTTTTTTCAGAAGATTTGTAGTCTATACCTCATTTTACATCTTTTTTCCCTTGGTGGGAGCCAAAATTATAAACTCCGTTTATGCGGACTGTATCTTAAATACCGAAAAAATTGCAACAAAATCTACTTCTCGGTTAATAACTCTTGCAATTGCGAAGCAATCTCAAAGAGTAATATTTGAAAACAGATATATAAAGGAGAAAAATCAATCTAGCAAAAATTGCAATTAAGCTCGTACATTATTTATAAATTTATTTTCGTTAAAAGCATACAAAAACGCAACTTCAATGGACTGTAACTCAAGATAGCAGTCGTTTAAGCAAATAGTTTATAAGCCAAAAATGGTTCCTTCATTTAGTTTTATCATATTTTACCATAAAATTCATTTCGAAAAATCATGGATATTTTCCTTGTATACCCTCGTCCAAAATTTGACTTTTTCGAAGAAAGCTAATAACTCTATGAAAAACAGCGCTAAAATAACAAATAATGCCTCAAATAATAGGTATTTTTTTGCTTTATTTGTTTGTAAAGCTAACTTTTAAATTTAAATATAAATGTATTTTTAGAATTGCTAAAAACTGCTTTTTATGTTTTGGCTTTTTTTACAAAAATTTCGGTGATAAACGATTTCAATAAATATACCATTAAATATAAAATTAAATTTCATGTTGAGATTACTTAATACAGCTAGCCAGGTTGCTATACACTTTCGATGTCAATTTCGCATTTTAAAATCTTAGGATTGTTTTTATCAATTTTTTCATCATCAGAAAGCTTTTATTTTAAATCACCGCCACACCTGAGATGTGTAGAAAGTAGGAAAAAATTGCCGTAATTTTTATTTCTTTGCAATGCAATGGTATGCAGAGAAGGTCTAAATCAGAAAATATAGTAGTTAAGAATGAAACAACTCCTTGTAAATTGAAGCAATGTAGTAAAATAGATTTTCAATTCAAGCACTTTAATTCAGTTTACAAAAGTTTCTTGTATATTTATGAAGAATAAGGAGTTAAAATTATTATATTTATGGAAAAAAATCCTTTAAACATCTCTTTATTTGTATTTTATATCTTTTTAACCATGCAATATATGTTGCATGACGGTAGTGAATTTTATTAAATTTACACAATAATTATTCTTGCTGTGATGTGTGGTATAATTACAAATATCCTATGCAATGCTTTTTCTTTCAAATAAAAGGTTTTTTTCTTATAATAAATAGCAGCAGGTAATTACAATTACAATGCTGGTGATGTCTTAATGTCTATTTTGGTGGCTCTTTTTGTCTAGCGAATCCTCACACATTGTAAATTTCAGCTGTATTTAATGTTAGAATTTATTCTAGTTCATATAAATTTACCAAACTAAATCAAACTTATGAATACTCTTTTAATATATTTCTTTTTATTTTATTCTCATTTCAAATCGTTAGAAATATATTTTTTGCAATACTCTTAAAATTTTAATAGAAAAATATGGGCTGATTGAGAAACATTTAATCATATACTGTATACCCGCTGAGGAGGAATTTAGACTGACAATACAAGCATTTAACATGCATGTATTGCTTATTCTCCAAATAAGCAGTAACATATGGGTGTTGTAGTAATATATACTATACATCGGTAATATGACTAACTTTTCTGTATTCAATTTTTGGTTCAATTTGCAGGTATATTCACCGAGAAATTATAATACTGTATTGTGGAACATTTGAACATCAAATTTAAGTGAAGTACAAATAGATGCTCTGTTTAAAGAGCATCGATGGGCTTTTGTGATCACATCAAATTTGAAGCTTCAAAACTTTCGAAATTTTAAATACAAGTATCTTTCAAAATATTTGACGTACATAATAATGATGCTTCCATTAAAAAACTTGTAATTAACCAAATAAAAGGAATTTTTATTTGAAAATACTATTTTTTAACTTTTCATTAATTGACTTTTCAATTAGTATTTGATATCTGAGATGCTCTCATATGAGCACGCCAATGACCTTATGAGGAGCCTATTGACGACCACATCTGAGCACATTCATGCGTGGTCATAGTGAGTATTTATATATGAATGGAGCAAGGCTTTGCATGTATCGGCTTTTTGCCTATTATTTATGTTAAACCTCAACTCAATCCCATATTGAATCTGACACCCAACACCCAAATAGAATTGAAATAGTATAAATACTTTTAGAAACCAGGACCTCATGGCTCCTGGCTTCCATTTTAACTTAATAATAAAGATCTCACGTTCTTCGTGATGTAATCACTTGTAGTCTTCTTCATTTTATTTGTATTGGATATAACTGTTATTTACTTACAACTCTCAGCATGAATGAAAAATGAATTATCTGACTCAATTAAACCAGTGTAACAATATTTCAGTATTAACTCTTCTATTATTATTTTCTTAGCAAATAACAATGACCCATAAAAGGGAGTTCTATCCTTGTTGAAGCTTTAACATGATTAGACCAAATACTGGGCGAAAAATTCCAAAACTCGTTTAAAACCTTTTTTTTGCAAGAGTTGATAAAAAAGTAATATTTTGGCATAATTATGTATATAGATTTATTTGACATTTCAATGACCTATAGAAATTACAATATTCCAAATACAGAAAATTCATAACAGATCTTGATAGCCCCATTGTTCAATAACCGGTTCTAATCTATCAGGAATCAATAATGTATGAAGTATAGCTTATGGTAATATTACCACTGAAAGATAACATAAAACAATCATATACATTTATTAGTTAACAATTCAGTAATTCCTCCGTAATAAAATTAAGTGGTTGATTGCCAATTGGGATATATATCATGTAAATTATAAAATCGACTTTGATTCTATGATTGGAGGAAGAGGTTGGTGCTACTAATTATAAATGCTATTACTAGTATACGATCAATATTTATGATTGGATTATATTGGATTATATAACAATTGGTTACAAGTGTCAATAACAATTAAGTAGTAATAAAATATATTTATTTAGATTGAGGTTATAAATATATAAGAAAAGGAAGAAACAAATAAATTTATTAATGTTTATTTGCTTTGCATGGATTATCCGTATTTATATGAGCTGGAGGCTAATTGTATAATATTTGAGGTTGAGGTAAGAACGCAAAGGATCAAATCATTATTACACCTACTATCACTTCTAATGGATCCCTGTCCATTAGTTCTTATTACATAAGTCCAATAACTATATAAATCCCTATATAATCCATCTTAACAATCGGTACTTTTATGTTGAATTTATTTTATATAAAGTCTTGATAAATTAAGCTGATATAATTTTTTCAATAATAATATTTCAGATTTTTACACGTATTGCACTGCTAAAAATTGAAACTTTGAGCATTCAGATGCCTGCAAAAAAATTAAGTTATATCAATACAGTACTTACTTATGATGAAAATTATTTGTTTCAAACTGCTCTATAACATAATGGTTAGAAAATAGGATTTTTAACAATTTTTAAAACTGTTTGATACGAGAATAATCAATCTATGAGCAACAATTTTGAACAGCTGTATATAGCATTTAATACTATTTGTCGATGCTGTTAATTTTATAGATTGTATTTTGCGAAAACTTGCTACGCAATAAACAGGTTTTATGCGTTCAAATTCCAATTTCGAACAAAAGGAATACCTAATTAGGAGATTTTAATTTCTTTTAATTTCTAGTAGGAAGTATAATTATGGGTGCTATTATTCTGTTGTGAAATTTCTGCTATTTTCTCAAACTATCAACGCGTTTCATATATATATATATATATGTACAATTTATTAAAATTTTTATAGCTCCAAATTTTCAGTGCTATCATACTGAAAAAATGATGAATCTATTCTTACAGAATTCCAAATATTACCATGCTAAGAAAATGCTATGATTTTTGACTTTTCACAATGGTTTAACTTAAATAATGCAATTAAGAATCGAAGTATTATCTGCAGTTTAAGGAAACTGTGCGCTCTAAGTAAATTATAAGAATAATCCAGTTAATTTATGCAGATATCTCAATTTAAAAGCCTCAAATTGCTGCAACTAATGTATTGAACATGCTAAAAAATTTATGAAGTTGTACATAAACAAATATCTTCTAATTGCAAACGTGAAGTTTAAATTTAGAAGATGCTTAATTTTTCGATTATTTTGGATACACTTTTCAGGTTGTAGCATAGAGACATAAAAATATTTTATATCGAGGAACATATGTGTACTCAAAATATGTCAAGATTAAAAATATTTGATACGTTTGTACACTATAATACATAGCGTTATTATTTGACCACGCTTGGTTTGATTGTTTTATGCCAAACGCCAGTTTATTTCAAGAAGGTTAATTTAACCATCGGCGACATCTCTTGGGTTAGACTATTGGTAGATATTATCTATTTTTGTTTAATATGCAAATTTGAAATGAATCCATCTATTAATAATACCGTCTCTCCGGAGCTGTATAATGATTTGGAAATGTATCTATTTATGGTAGAACTTTCAACGTTCAAAATCATAACTATAAAATTAATTGCATGTATATATATTGCAATACACTTTATTGGGGAAAATTGAAGAGTAGTCAATTAAAAAAGTAATAAAGCACAGGTTTTACTTTAACATAGTCTATTATTACACAATTAGCAACAAATACAATTAAAAACAAAAACCTTTGCATACTGCGTTAGTTTGCTTTGAATCCATGAGTCGTACAGTTGAAACGGTATCTCAATCCTTTGTTGTCATGACAACCCTGTACCTGAATTTGTTGTACACGGCAATTTTTAAGAAACTAGTTAAAACGAGATGAAATAGATTCCATATATTTCTGTGCTGTTATTTTGCTGAGAGAAAAAAAATACTCTTTGTAATACATAAACCATGAGGTAAATTAATGTACGCCACTTTTAAAAATAGGCATTTTTATGGAATGAATTGACTATTGATGTATAGAAATTTTAATGTTGTCCGTTATAAATATGAATTGCTTCAAATGTTCGGTGTATAAGTTTATGAATGTATTAGATATAACGAAGTTCAAAGATATGCTAAATTAAGATTAGAATGGTATCATGCTGAATACGTGCTTGTTGCTTCTTGTCATATGATGCTGATAATTCTCAAGAAGAAGGTTGTACTGTACAGGTAGGAATGGTGGGTTATACTCCATTTCCAATCATTTTAACTACTCCGATAGTATTTTTTCGAATATATTAGTTAATCAGCATCTATATGTAATTATATTGAATGTTTTTGATGTTTTTACAGATAATTAAAGTGAATCATAAACGATATTGGAGTTGCACAACGTGCTACATCAAATAGAAAAATACATGAGCCATCTTTTATCGGACACCTTTCTTTAACTGTGTTTCAAAATACACTCGGTCATCTTCTCCTACCTCGCTTTTTGGATATATTTCCCAATTTAAAATGTAAATAAAAACTTTTCTCTCCCCTTTCACCAACTCAAAAAAGCAGAACCCCCAGATCTTCTCCTTATTTCTTTTTCTTTTTTTTTTTTTTTTTCTCACTGTATCTTTTAATTTTATTCCCTTTCTTTTTTCTTTTCTTTTCTTATTCTTGATAATCATAAAAAATGGAGTCAGATTATAACCAAGAATTACCTGATGAAATTATGGAAAAACTTCGAAACCTCGAGTTGGAGTTGGAGGATGGTGATATAACATTAAAGGGATTTGAAAAAAAGAAAGCCAGTTTATTAGCAGATATTTCGAATCCTAGTTCACCTGTTTCGCCTACAAATCATAAAAGTGAAGCTGAATTATTGGAAGAATTAGGTCCTGAGCCAAGTGCAGCTGATGTAGTAGATTTTTTGGATTTTTTGCCATCTCCCACACATTCTCCTACGCGTACAGTTGAAGCAGTGAATCATATGGAAGAGAATCATCGTCAAATGCAGCAGCAGCAATATCAAACATTGCCTCAACATCCACAACAACAACAACAATATCAACCATCACCTCAACAGCAACACCAATATATCTCAGCTCAACAACAGCAACAAATGAGACCTATGCAACCTCAATATAGACCTTATCCTCCAGGTGGAGTTGGCCGTGGCAATAATAATGGGCCTTATTATGGCAATTCAAATATGGGATCTCCGCTTCCAAATAATAGACCTTACATGGTCCGTAATAATTACCCTCAACAACAACCACAGCAATCACAAATGGGGCGTCCAATGGCTCCTCCTGGTTCTAATCCATACTATGGTCAAAGACCTCCTCCTTCAATTCCTCCTCAAAATATTGTTTACAGACCTCAACAACAACCTTATAACTCAAACCAACCGAGACCTCAAAATGTAACATCTCCTAGACCAATGTATAGACCCCAACCGAGACCTAATGGTGGTTATAGACCTCAACAACCTTTACAAGGACAATATATGCAATCATCTAATGGTCAATCACAGCCACAACAACAACAACAACAACAACAACAGCAACAGCATGGTAATTATTATAGTAGTAGTAGTCCGGGAAGTGTTGGCGTAAATAGATCGCTATCTTCTGGTACGAATAATATTAATAATAATAATATGGGAAAGCAGTATGACCAACAGCAAAGACAATACCTGTCAATGCATTCCAACAGAAATGATTCTATGGAATGGAATCGTCAGTAAGCATCTAAGCAGCAGCGTTTTTTATTATTATATTTCTTTTCCTTTTCTTTTTCCTTTTCATGTAAAATGGTAATTTTTTTTTTTTTTTTTTTTTTTTTTTGGTAAGGCAAATTGAAGAAGAAGAAACACATCAAGAAGGACATTTTTTTAAGTTAGTTTTTTCATTCTTTTTGTAAGTAGGATTCCCCCCCCCCCTCATCTTTTATTATTTGCAAATATACATATATATTTTTTTTTCATTGATTTATACTATTACTATTATTACTACCATCATTCATCTTTCATGAATAATTCACTATACTTCCAACTTCACTTCTTTTCCCTCCTTCTTCTTCTCGAATAAAGGTGTAGCGTGATCTAATCATTTTATTATTATAACTTTGTAAGGTTTTCGACTCTAGATTATTATTATTATTATTATTATTATTATTATTTTCTACATGCAAATGTTACATTAAAGGATTTTTTTTTACTGCTGCTGCTGCTTTATATGATCATATTTTTAAGCTTGTATTATTATTATTATTGATATTATATCTATGAAGACATATTTTTTATTCTATGAAATTAACTCGTTTTATATTAAATCCTTGTAGTTGAAAACGATACCAAAAAAGCAGGATCAATAAAAAAAGCACCATCTATTGCATCTTTAAATATAAATCCTACACGATTTTCAGTTTCTTCAGGTAGCACAACTCTCAGTCAACAACAACAACAACAACAACAATTACCTCAAAGCAAATCATTAACAGATTTATCTTTACCAACTATCAGTTTACCTCGTAAAACCAACCTTAGTAAATATGGAAATATCACCATGACTAAAGCATTTCATAATGTTGAACCTATACCAATTCCTCGCATTGTTGCAGAGGATGCAACTGCTCTAGAAGAGCTTGCAGGACGTCAAATGTTGCCTTCTTTACCCCGAGATATACCTTTCAAAGTTATTGATTTACAAGACAAACAAGATCCTAGTTTATTCTATTCTATTGCAGAATTATTACGTTATCGTGCTTCTAATAGTCAAGGCAGAATTATTCCAGCATTTACTCAAGTAGATGATAAAGGTAAAGAATCATCAAGTTTAACTTGGGAAAAGCTTGCTGCTCGTGCTGAAAAAGTAGCAATGGTAATACGAGACAAATCAGCGTTGGAAGTTGGCAGTTGTGTGGCTTTATTATATCGAAAAACTGACGCAATAGATTTTATTGTATCCATGCTGGGCTGTTTTATTGCTGGTTTGGTAGCTGTACCTATCAATGCCATTGAGGAATTATCTGAATTATGGTTTATTCTGCGTGCATCAAATATTCACCTAGTACTGACAACAGATAATAATCTCAAAACACTGACAAAGAATATGAAATCAAGAAATATTGATTTCCCTACAAATGTAGATTGGTGGCCTACAAATGATTTTGGATCACTTTATGCGCATCAAACTAAATCAGGGAGATACAGTTCATTAAGCCCAACAGCTTTAGCATATATTGAATATACAAAATCAATCAATGGAGAATTAAAGGGAATAGCTGTATCACATCAATCTATTATGAGTAGTTGTCATTCATACACTGCAGCAACTACGGAAACTGTAGTTTTTACTGGAGAAGATAATACAACTTCTGTACTTCCAAACTGGGATACACAAGGTGCAGATACACTTCTAACCTACCTTGAGCCACGACAGCAATTGGGCCTTAACATTTCAATCTTGTGTTCTATCTATAGCGGGAGCCACACCATTTTTGCAAGTGCCAATGTTATGGAAACGCCAGCTGTTTGGATTTACGTCATGTCGAAATACAAAGGTAATACATGAATTTTTGATTTGTAGATAAAAAGAATACTAACATGAAATAAACAGTTACCATTGCCTTGGGAGGATATCCTGGTATATTTTATGCAGCAAAATATTATCAAAAAAATTCTCGAGAGGTAATCAATTATAGTAAAAAAACGGTACCTGATTTATCATCGCTTCGAATTTTATTCATTGATACTATTGTTGTGAAACCTGATACCAACGAATATATTGCCAATAAATTGCTTAAACCGCTAGGCAAAATAATGTTGCAAGAGCCCATTGAAGTTGTAACACCCATTCTTTCTTTACCGGAGCATGCAGGTGCTATTATCAGTTTCAGAGATTATCTTGGGCCTGGAAAATTAGAAGAATTTGAGCAATCTTATAACCAGCAAGATAATACAACAACGACTAAAAAGAAGGTTGTGTTTGCATCTGGAAGATCAAGGGAAGTATGGGAGTGTATTTTAGATGCTGATGCCTTGCGCAGAAGAAAGGTAGTAGTATTAGCTACAACTACATCTTCAGGAATCACTGGTGGAGACGAGGCTGGATGTTTGAAAGTTGGTTCTCATGGTTTTCCATTTCCCAATTCTTCCATTGCCATTGTGGATCCAGAAACATCTCTTTTATGTCCTTCAGATACCATTGGTGAAGTATGGATTGACGCACCTTCATTAGCAGATGGATTTTGGGGTATTCCTGTGTTAACGGACGCCGTTTATCATGCTAGTCCTATATTGGTGCCTGCTGAAACATTATACCCAGAGACTTATGATCAACAATTTGTGAGAACAGGTCTTTTAGGTACAATGATAGGTGGAAGGTTGGTTGTTCTAGGCTCTTATGAGGATCGTGTGCGGCAACAGAGATTAGGCAATGAGTTGGGCGTTGAAGAAACGCATATCAATGCAGACATAATCAATACAATTGCTAAAAAATCTCGCGTGGACTCATGGTAATGGCTTTGTTTCAACATCTTTCAAATAAAACTAATCATTTTATTTATAGCGCTGTTTTTGATATTCAAGTCAATGGTCAATATTTGCCAATATTGGCAATTGAATCAAATTTAGTGGATCAAGAATTGAGTAATTTGATAGAAAATGTTAACGATGTGGTCAAAGCATACCATGGTCTTCGTCTTTATGCAACTATTAGCGTAAATAAAGGTCAACTTCCACGTTATCTAAAAGATGGAAATCAATATATTCATCATCTAATTACTAAACGTCGATTTTTAGCTGGTCAATTACCAGTCAAATATTTAAAAATGGACGTTGATCGAACTGTATTTAACGAAGCTATCTCTCCTCTAACATCTTCATCCGAAAATCAAGCCATTTCTGTTTGGAGATCTAATCCACTATCATATGAAAGAGCATTATCATTAAGATTAATATCGCCTCGACCAAGACCTCAGCATTCTGGAATGGAAATAGTCAAAGCTACTATTGATGAACGTTCTGGTTATGATTTATCGAGATTTACCAATTTAGTTGATATTATGTTATGGCGTACATCACTATATCCAGAAGAGAACGCATTTGTTGCAGTTAGTCAAAGCGGCACAAAGCCTTACGCATGGAGAAAGTTTAATAACCAGATCGCTACCATTGCTAATTACTTTTCCAAGAAATGCTCGCTAAAAGCAGGTACTAGAGTATTAATTTTACTACATTTTGGAACTGATTTTGTTCGAGTTCTCTATGCATGTTTTGTTTTGGGTTTGATTCCAGTCCTATGCCCACCACCTGAATTAATGCAACTTTCACAAAAAAGCCTTCAGGAAGATGTAAATATTATGGTACGCACTATTCATGATTTGAATATTCAACATATCATTGTCAACTCTCAATCTGAAGACATTTTGCGTAACAAGAATGTACTACAAGCTGTTAAAATCTCTACAATGCAAAGTGGAAAATTAATTGGAATAAAAAAGCTGCCAGAACATATTAATATTGATAAAGCACCTCGCTTCAACAAGATGCTTGGACCAGAAAGTGGGTTCTCGGTTAAATCTGAATGGACGTCAGATAAAAAGAGACCTGCTTTTGTTTTGATCAATCAATTAGAAACAAATGATAGCAACTGTGGAGCTAATCAATATATTCCTTATAGCCATGATACCATTGTAGCTCAATGCCGATCTCAAAAATTGACATGCCAAATCAAGTTCCAAAAACCATTGGTAGTAACAGGATTAAGTGCGTTTGAGGGGCTTGGTGTACTACATGCAGCATTCTGTGGTGTTTATGTTGGATGTACTACTATTTTGATGCCTACTGTAGAGTTCAAAAACTCGACTACTTCATATTTCGAATTGATAGCTAGAAACAAATGCCCTACCATCTGTACAAATTACATGTTGTTTGATTTTGCCATGAACCGAATTGCACCTTCTGAGCAACGACAAATTCCGTTACAAAATACCCAAAATATCATGCTGTCAGTTTCTAGTAGAACAAAGCCAAAGTTTTATGAAAAGATTGCTCGATATCTCTCTTTGAGTAGAATTGAAAGAGAAGCAATCAATACAGTTTATAGCCACCCTTATAATCCCATGATCACTACTCGCTCATTTATGCTTTTGGAACCAATTTCACTAATTGCTGATTTTGAATGGTTGAGACAGGGTATAATTCGACCTTTGGCTCAAGGAGACGACAGTTCGTATGGTGTACTTTTACAAGATTCAGGTATTGTACCTACAAATACAATGATAGCTATTGTCAATCCAGAGACACTTTGTCTCTGTCCAAGTCATGTTATGGGTGAAATATGGGTTTCTTCAGACAGCAATGTTAAAGGGATTTACAAATCATCGATTGATTATACAAATACATTTGAGGCAACAATTCAAGGTGCAGACCCTCGCATCAAGTACATGCGTACAGGCGACATTGGATTTCTTTGGAACGTTCAAAGAAAGGCAATAGGTATGCAAGCACCAGCTGAAGAAGGTCAATGTCTTTATGTTCTTGGACATATTGATGAAATTGTTACTTCAAAGGGCCTGCTTCACTTTGCAATTGATATTGAAGAAACCGTAGAAAATTGTCATCCAGACATGCTAGGAGAAGGATGGTAAGCTTTTCAATAATAACCATAATTGTAATATATCTGACAATTTAAAAATTAGCTATGTGATCCAAGTGGATAGCAATGAGATTATTGTAATTGCAGCTATCAAATCATCGGCTACATCTTATTTAGGAGTAATTCCAGTTATTGTAAGCTCTGTGCTAGAACGACATGCACTACTGATAGATACAATTGTGATGGTCAATAAAAGTCAATTACCAAAGAAATACAATGGAGAAAAGCTTAGAAAAAAAGTGCTTTCAATGTACAAGAGAAAAGAAATGTACAGTATCCTATTTCAAGGGTTTGATGTTTTTCTATACTAATTTTTACCTATAGGTCTGCAATTCATGTAAGTAGAATCAAGAACCAGCATCAGCCAATTGCATTACCTAAATGGAATAATTTCAATAATGGATCTACATCAAGTCTACTTCATGTAGATAATAGTGATAATCAATCAATTATATCATTCAGTCAAAGATCACAACTAAATTTTGATACCAATAATATTGAAACAGCAAGTGTCAACAGGGAGCTTGGTCCTGTTACTGCTTCAACTAAATCATACCAATCGACTATATCTTAATGAATAAGCATATTATTGTTGTTTACTTTTTATTTACAGTTTAAACACAGCCATTTCGGTTAATACTGATAATCAACCGTAAAAAAAAAATAGATTATCTTTTTCATAATAAAAGCTAAAATTTACATATAAAAAAAAAAGATTATATTTTTTATCATTTTGTAATAAAATAAACATAATGAAGCTCATCTACACCCCTGCAACTTTAGATGATTTAGACATCATTAATGAGTATGAACAAGCATCCTATCATCCAGATGAAGCTGCTTCAAGAGAGCAATTAGAACGTCGTATTAAATATGCTTCAGAATCAGGTCCTGAACTCTTCACTATTTGCTGTAATATGGATGAAAATCAAAAGGTCATTGCATTTTTGTGTACAACACTTACTCGTGCTGATTTGGTAACTGATGAATCGATGAGCGTTCATGATCCTGAAGGAAAAACTATTTGTTTGCATAGTGTTTGTGTTTCTCCAGATTATCGTAAACAAGGTATTGCAACAAAACTCATGTCAAAGTGGATAGAACAGTTGAAGCAAATAAATGCAACCAGTGATCCAAATAAATATAAACGCATTGCTCTTTTAAGTAGACCTCATCTCATTGGACTTTATGAAAGTGTTGGATTCAAAAATGTTGGTGTTAGCGAAGTAGTTCATGGCCCTGAACCATGGATCGACTGTATTTTGGATCTTTAAATAAATAAATCATTCTTTATTATAATTGTTATTATTCTAGATCGCTATCGCCTTCGTTGTCTAATAAATCTCTATTTTCTTCCATAATACCTGTCAGCAATCTTCTATATAATGCCATAGTGGGATATAGCATATTGCTGTAATGCATATCATACCAATAATTGATTGCAATAACACCTTCGTCTCCTTTTTGCATAACTTGGTGAAACCATAGTGCTATTTACACATAATAAGTAATTGTATACATAAAATTTGAAATTGAATAAAAGTTACCAGGTAAATAAAGCATCTCTCCTTCATTTATTGTAACTGTAATAGGACAAGCATGAGAGAATCGAGGGAATTTAGTGAAATCTGGATATAAAGGATTTACAGGAATCCAGGGTGTAGTTCCATCTAATGGTTTTAATTCGAGCTTGTTGGTTGTAGTATCAGGTTTATAAATAGCATTCTGATAAACAGATTCATGCATGCAGTAGTACTCTGTTGGAGGATATAAGATAAATGTCTTTTGTCCTCTTATTACGGCATAACAGTTTTCATATGGATCTTTATGTAACGAAGTAGCACTTTTATCATCTCCAAACCAAAAATTAACCGCATCTGGCTTTTTACCTAATGCTTCGCTACACCAATTTATATCCTTATCGACATCATTCTCAATAGCACTGTATTCTACAGGCAAACTTCCATTTTGCAATGATATATAATTGGCATTTTCTGATACCTGTTTCCCTTCCACTATATCTAAAAATGTGTTGAATGTCATATGATCTTCATGAGGCATTGTAAAGTATTCTTTCTTGGTGATGGGATCAAATGTTACTGCATCTGCATATCTTTGAATATGTGGAATGATTTAATGCTTCTGTAAAAGTGTATATTCCATACTATGATAATTACCCATTTGGTGTTGCTGTTATAAGAAATTAGTCGTAAGCGTCAGCACCATATCAGCCATCAGATATACTTAAGCGTACCTGCCACTGTCACTTTAGTTTCTCCCATTGCTGACCGCAAATACTCGTTAGTCCAGCCTGTTCTAGCTGGCCAGTGATCAAATCCACCTAACAGTAGAATGCTTAATGAAAATATGGAATGTATAATACATGTTGAAATACCTTTAATTATAGCAGGACGATTGGGCTGCACTGAGTCTCTTAAAAACTCCAAGGCAGTTGGTGGTTTTTCGTAGACTTGCACATATGTACCATTAATATCTATCAAAATATGAGTAAAAAAGGTGTGATTTTTCTTATTTCTATAATGTACCTTGGTATTCTTTTACGTAGTTGACAAATACGTTGTCAATGTCCTTTTGATCAATCATTGTATATTTACAAAATAAATCCAAAAATGACAAAAGTGATAATCTCCCGCTGATTTATAAATATGCAATAAGCCACATTGTTGATTGTTTCAATAGCTATAATCATAAAAAGAACCATCCTCCTGTCATACGATGTTTTGTAACCCTCCAGTCTATTTTATGAATACTGACTATAGTGAAATTTAATGGTTTCCTAGTTTGGAACATCGTACTCAATAACGTACCAAGACCATAATGTTTATATAAAGTATATTAAAAGCAGCTAATTGTCTTCGAATATACTCATTTGAGTAAGCATAGCTCATGTTAAATTCGCTAACTACTAGGCTTTTGGGAAGCGGATACAGATTTGAGAAAAGCAAAATTTTAGAAGAACTAATTTTTAAAGTATTCAATTTTAAAAACTGGAGCGTGCACTCTTTTCTAAAGCTAACCCCATATCAAACGATAATTAGGATACATCTTAGGCCTTATACATCACTACTAAATAAATATAAATTAGTTGTATTATGCCACCTATTCTTAAATTTATTTTATGTCTCACGAAAGTCTCAAAAACAGGTAAAATATACTGTCTTTTTTCTTAAAAACTAGGCCTTGCTTTTCATCCCTAATTTACTTTTTTTTCCCATCAAACAACCCCAAACTAATATTATATGCTAATGTACCTGAGATGTTTAAGTTCAATCCAAAAATGAGTATCCCAAAATATCCTATTTTTTACAGTTGGTATAACTTTTTCAATGCTAATGTTTCAGATTTTACAAATATTTCACTGCTAAAATTAAAAACTTTGAGCCTTCATATCTCTACAAAAAATTAAGCTATACTAACACCCTCATATAATAAAACTTACCTTTTTTGAAGCTCATTATACCATGCGTAAACATAAAAAAAATTCTAGACACTTTTTTTTATTCCTTTTTTGATATTTTTTGTAATAGATTTCAAAATATTCATTAAGTTAAGCGGTAGTTATTTTTTGCTCATGTTATAGTTCCCAGAAATCTCTATAAGTGACAGTTTAGTTTTTTTTTAAAAATAATGATTTTTGTTAGAGATATCCTCAAAAATGCGCAAAAAAGAATATCCTCAATTTTGCTCCAAAAAAAGGCCATTTACCCTCGTTTCAAATTTTGAATTTGAAAAAAAATCCAACATTATCAGTTCAACTCAAATAGGATTTCGTTAAGAACATGGTTAAAAAGTTTTCATAAAAATTTTAGACATCAAAGCAAATGGAGAAAGAGAAAGTTGAACGAACTGAATGGTGAAAGAAATAGAATTTTAAAGTTGTTGTACGGTAAAGATCCTACCTATTTGTGTTGTATTCCACCAAGTATCATATTTTATCGCATTCTATAAACAATCAATAGGTTATACAATCCATTGATTACTATTTATAACATGAAAGAACAAGTGTGTAATCGGATATAAGGAACGCCTAGTTTATTTTTTCTCAATCAATTAACCGAAAGGCTCGGACCACTCAAATCATGATACCATACTCTTTAACCTTAGCGGTTAATCATTCAAGTAGCTGTCAAGATATATCAAATCATAATCCAGACACAACAGACGTAGCATTGAAACAAGGCAACTTACAAGCTCTGTAAGCACGGCTTAATTACGATTAATTAACATCAATCCATAATTTACTCTCAAACAGATCAAATAGCTCAATACCGCTCTTAATTGTATCTCAGGAACTCAATACTAAATCATTGTAAAAGGCAATACTTTTATATCTAAATAAACGTTATTTTGATTTTATTGTATAATTAAAGAACTTATTAATTACACAATCTTTTTATTGTTCTCTTTTTTAAGTATAGTATCAAAAATCCGATCATTATACAACAATTTGGATGCTTTGCTACCTACAATCCAGCATGTAATTACTAAGCTACAAGAATAAAAGTGTAACATAGACAGGCTTAGAGCAAGAGAAAGGTGGTCGAGAAAAATAAGAATTCGCCATCCTATATCAAAAACCAAACTATTAACCAAAGACAATAAGCAAGAACTATGGCATTGTTGAAACACCCAAACAACAACAATAGTGAATGCAATGACACCAAGTCCAAGCTCAGTGCGCTTCATACTTTCTACTCAGATTTATATACAGAGGAAAGAATTGATATTAATAGTTTAGATGTGATGTTAAACCAAATCAACACAGTCATTTCAAAACAAAATAACGATAATATGATCAAGAAACTAGTTTTGATGATGACATTATTTAAGATATCGAGAGAAGTCCAAGAAGCATTAGTCCTGTATTAGATGGCCTACCGTACAAAATTCTTAAGATTATTATATCTCATCCGAGCTGTGGAGAAATCGTTGTTCAAGTATATAATGGTACTATTAAATCAGGTGTATTTCCAAGATCTTGGCAGCAGGCATGTGTCATTCTGTTACCAAAGAAAGGAGATCTATCGGACTTGTCAAATTATAGACCTATTACACTGATTAATACTGATTGTAAAGTGTTTACAAGACTTACTGTATGAACAGAAGGATGATGTAGGTGGCCATCAAGATTATTAACAAGTTTCAAACTGGATTTAATTGTGAATAGATTATTTGTTGAAAATCAAGGATTAGCTTTGAAAGTAATTATTGACAACGCCAAATCAATCAAAATCAACAACAAAAATGAATTTGAAGAATATGTAGGAATCATGCTTGATAACAATAAAACTTATTATAGAATTCACCCTCATTATTTAACACAAGTATTGCTAAAATTTGGTTTTCCATTTGAATTTGTTAGATGCGTACAAAACTTATTCTTTATTAATGAAATATATATTAACATGGATGGATTTCTGTCCAACCCTGTCAAGCAAAATAGAGATCTCCGACAAAGAGATTCTGTTTCACCATTATTGTTCAACTGTGCTATAGTGCCATTTATACTATCAATAATCAACAACAGCAACATCTCAGGATTCAGGATATACAATGCAACACACTAAGCGAGCCAATAGATTAACGAGATATACAACTTGCAACGCCAGCTCCTGTCAAAATATTATTAGCTTATGCTGATGATATTCTTATTTTTGTAAAAGATAGATGATTTGAATATATGGAGATGAAAGAATGTCTAAAAACATATGGTCAAGCGTCAAATTCAAAAATTAACTACGAAAAATTGTGGCCTTTCCTCTACATGGAGAGAAAATGAACGGATACTTTGGTGTTAGGTTAAGAACGTATGTACAAGGAAAGATGAAGTGGTGCAACTAATAACTGCCCAGACTATATCAAATATCTAGGTTACCCAACCTATGTAAATAAACAACAGCTAGATGTATTTATTGATGAACTAATTCGAAAAATACGAGCTCAAGTTAATTTTCTCAAAGACAGAAAACCTCAATTTATGGTAAAGCAACTTTAGCAAACGTGGTAATCCTGTCAAAACTATGGCATATGCTTAGACTTACACCTCTACCTAAATCAGCTATCAACAAATTGAGCTCAATCATATACGTATTCAATATATTGTAGATGACAATAAATTACAAGCCAAAAAGGAGGATGTTTTTTATTTACAAAAAGAAGAAGGAAGCTTATTTAAACCTGGTAAATGTATTTGCTCGACAAAATACACTTCAAATGAGATATATCAATTTTCATTGAAATGTTATGAACGAATAACTATTAATTGAGGTCTCAAATTTTTAAATTATTATTTCGCTTAATTTATTTTTAGTAAACCCGTAACTTTTAAATTCGTTCGTTTTCTATTTCTTTTAATATATTTTTATATAGATATTACCATCGCAATTATTTATATTCTATATCTTAATAAAAACTCTTATATATATATTAATACAACTTTACACATAAACTATTTTTTATAACTATTTTCTTTTTCGTTTTCATCAGTTTTTAAATTATTATTATTTTCATTTATATTCTTGTTTATATTTTTTTAGATTAATACTTTCAATAATAGTATTATTGATAGATTTTTTAACTTTATCTGCGTTTCATATGTTCTCTATTTGTTTAGTATATGACAAGGAGGAGATTTCATATTGTTATCAATATTACATTCAGATGAATTGTCATATATTATGCTTGTATCTTCTTTTATCACAATTTCATTATTTGGTAATCTTGTTTTTTCAACATTATTATTATACCTCTGTTTTTTTACCTTCTTTTTACTTTATAGTTTAAATAATAATAAACACTTTTACCACCATCTATAATATTGAGAGTTATAAGTAAATAACGATTATTTCCAATACAATAAAATAAAGAAGATTACAAGTGATTATATCACGGAGAACGTAGGGTCTTTATTATTAAGTTAAAAAGGAAGCCAGGAGCCATTAGGTCCTGGTTTCTAAAAGTATTTATACTATTTCAATTCCATTTGGATGTCAGATTCAATATGGAATTGAGTTGATATTTAACATAAATAATAGACAAAAAACCGACAAATATTATACATCTTTAAAGTTTTGGTAATATCATCATATTCATATTCTATAGTATATTGTTTTATATTACGTTGCTCCGTTTGTTTTGTTATGGTCATCCATTTTATATTTTTTAGAAATGAATCTTCATAAATAATAGCTTCTATATCTTTAATATTTTCGTCTATTTTTTATTATTATATTTTATAATTCAATTTTATCCATTTCATACATTTTAAAAAACCTGAGAGTTAGATTTGGATAAATCCGTTATGAACAATACAAAAAAATAGCCAATATATATATAATACTTGTATGATTTGATGATTTAATAGGCTAAAAACTGCAACCAACAATCCCAACATTGAAAATATACTGCTATTTGAAGATATCAGGTTCATATCAGGAATTAACAACGATGGTGCCTTTGGTTTAATAATGCAATCAATCAACATAATGCTCAATAGTCAACCAAAATTCTGTTAGAATATCAGCAATGAACTGTATAGCACTTTCTGTCTCTGCTATATGTGAAATGAATGGTAACTTTAATGAAAAATAAATTTCTTAACTCAAACACTGCAAAAAAAATTTAGTTCAAAACTTCTTTACAATCAATTGGCAGAATCTGCAAGCTTCATTCAAGAACAGAGGAAGATGCTCCAAACCAAACGTTATAGCAAAGGTTAAACGACTCAATAACAGCATAACAACAATACTTTGAGATTTAAACAGTTCTCTAAAATTCACTTTCAACTTTCAACATGATTCGGACACAATAGAACAGCAACCATATCATTTCAGCAGCTATATCAATCAATTACAATTCAATAAGAAACATGTCCTTGTAATGAACAATCAAGTGATTAGAAAACTGATGCTTAAACCCGTCAATTTTCAAAAACCAAGAGATTTCAACAACAACAATTTTATAAAACCAATATGAATCAATCAGCCAGGATGTTGTATTCCATGTCACCTTCTACAAATCTACATCCTAACCTGATAGCCAAGATACTATGATTGTGGCTTGGGCAAATCCATAGTATAACCAATACTTCAGAAAGAAGTATCAACTACGGATATTCTACTTTTCCATGCGGCTCAGTAGCACAATTAACTCATGTCAAACTCAATATTAATAGGCGGCGCTATTAATATAATTAGATCTCCAGGCACGGACCTTCCATCAACAAATTAAACAAGAACAAGACAAATACTAAACTTGAAACATGTCAACTAGGAAAAGCACTCAACATATTGTTTTCCTGATTTGTTAAATCAATATGGATAAATACTTATCATATTGATCTATTGGTTCTATAGTTATATTCTCAGTAGTAAATAATGAACTGATATAAAAGACCCATACTTTTATATCTTAATAAAGGGCAGACTTCTTTTAGTTTTTATATACAGTTGGAAAAGCTGATACATTGTTGTCTTTTTAAAATTGTATTTTTATTTATAAACTTTAAGGATAATTCACAGGAACTTATGGCACAAAATTATTCATAACAGAATACCTTGTACAGAGTAATTGCTGGGCTGTGACTTGTCAGACCATTTGAAATTAGAAATAGAGGTAAATTAGCTAAAATCAGCATGTATGGCAATGACAACTACTGGATTCGTAGACATCATAATTCTGTCCGATGTCCGTAGTATCAATACACTGGAATTATTAAGCGAAGAAATTGTTGAAAAAAAGGTGGTGAATTCAGAAGCTTCCTATATAGCGAGTTTCCGTTATTCATGTAACATATAACATGTAACCAATATAAGGAACCCCCAAATTGTATATTATTAGGGTTCTTAAGAATGCTGTCAAACTGAGCTTGTACTATAAATTTGGTTGATAAAACCCAGCTCGACAACAATGCCGCTATATATATTATGTTAATTTGATAGTATTCATCGCTGATAACTAATTATATTTTCTGTCTACCAAAAGGTAACCGAAGCTTGCTGAAAAAGCGAAGTTTAACTTCTCGTCGGTATAATGATTTGATCCATTACATTCTTACTTCAACCTAATTATTATACAACCAAATCCCAAATCAAATAAATACCGATAATTCATGAAGACTAAATGAACATTAGTGAATTTATCTGTTTCTTCCTTTTCCTTATATATTTATAACCCCATTCCAAATAGATATATTTTATTACTCAATTATCATTGATAATTATAATCAATTGTTATATAATCCAATAATATAATCCAATCATAGGTATTGATCGTATAGTAGTAATAGCAATTACAATTAGTAACACAAACCTCTCCCTCCAATTATAGAATCAAAGTCAAGTTTATAATTTACATATTATATATCCCAATTGACAACGACTCCTTGATTTTTATTACAGTCGGTCTCTATCGTGTATATCATCATTCAATTTTCCCTGTCTCATTGTTCTATTTTGTTCGTGAAACTCTAAAAAAAAATAACTAAAATTTGATATTCTCAGTGGAATATGCTGCCACATTAGAGAATAGCCCTTTGAAATATAGATGCAAATTCGAATCGTCATTTATTCAAGCTTGATTTTAGAAATTTTAAAATGTTAGAAGAAAATAAAATAAATAAAAAAAGAAGCGTAATAATTACTATTATCCTTCTTCGCATTAAAATAATAACATATTTTTGATTGAAGTAATGCTTATAATAGCCATTTATAATTTAAAAGGATGCTTTTCAAAAACCTGCACTAACTAAAAATCGCATTTCCTTTTCTACCAACGAGGATAGGAGAAAATATAAAAGGAAAAGTCATTTACGAACTGTTCAAGTCAAATATACATGCTGATTTTTGTACACAGTAAAGTGTGTCGAATATAAAAAATTATAAAAGTTGATATACATGCAAGCAATAATTCAAAATAAAATAAAATCAGGTTTAGACAATTTTTTTCACCTTGAAAACTCACAGGGTTTATATGTACATGGTATTTTAAATAAAGAAAACACAGAATTGCCTGGACAAAACTGTTTTACCTTGATACGTAAGTTGCCCAATTTTCACAGGCACCGGCAAAGCTTGGATATAGTTGCTCAAATTTATATCGTTAATAAGGATAAACACATACACTCTTTCATTTGTTCCTTAGCAAAATAGTAATCAGTGCGACATCTTAATCAGAAATAGAAAGATGGTCCAAGCACTACAAAGTACAAAACTTTTCCGTTTATTCTGATACGTATTATTTCGATTTTAGCTGCTTTGGGAACTGCTACTGTTCGATTTACAAAATTGCTTTTATGTCAATAAATACCACAATATATGACTTAAGTTTGCCGTTGGTTTCAAACTTTTATGATATATTTTAATGATTCTATTATGAAGTATCAAAATGACTCACAAGTGTCTCAAAACAACTTTTAAATAGAAAATTTAAGGGACACTGTCCTCGTATAAATAATGAGAACTAATTCATGTGCTTAAATGTTGATATGATAATTATTCCTCATACAATATCAGATCATTGATTTAGCATGTATATATGTATAGTATATGGTTCCATGCTTTATTCCAAAGAGTTCAGAGCAGTGTAACTACTGGTATAAATATACATTCATAGCATTGAAATGCTGCATTAGGATATTAACTACATATGTGCCTCAGTTATTCTGCATATTAAGCGCATATATAAATGGATAAAGACTAACATTAAATCAGATCATGGCAACCGCAATTTATTAGTTCCTCATGACTATAAAATGAATGTTTAATATAAGTACAGTAATGAGCCATTCTATACACGGTGATGGTTTCAATGACTTGAAGAAGCCAACAACTTACATGCCGCATCATTCTCGATTTATCTGAGCTTTATTAATGTAATCCACTTAAAAAAGTACAACTAATTGTGTGTTAATATATTAACTGTAAAATGCTCAGTAATTTTAACAATATAATTTCCACGCAATAGCCGTAAAATTTCATTGTAGATTAATTCATTTTACATTTTGACGCACTACCCAAATAAAGTTTTTACAATTCGGCATAAAATAAATGATGAAATTGAATCTCTCACCGGAAAATCAGATGCTTGCCAGTATAAACCAAAACATTAGTCTGTTCAACCTTCATATAATTATTATCATGTTGGTGTCTCAAATGGCAAGAAAAATTATTAACTTTGGATTGTTGTTGTTGAAACAATTACCTGGTTTAAGACATCAAAAATACGCTTTTGTAAAATATGCTTGTATACAATGTTGAAGATTTATTTATAAAGCGTTTTATTTTATAGCAAGTATCCAGAATATACAAAAGATATATTTGTAATTTTCACCAAATCGGGTTTCAGAAATAATTGAGATTGATTTATGTGTAGGATAAATAATAAAAGTGCTTTTAAATGTACATCTTCAAAAGTAACTACCTGCTCATGAATACCAGATGTAAAAATAAGTATAGTTTTCTCAGAATCCTCATATATTTGTAGTCTAAAAACATTGAAACGCCGATTTTGAAATTTCAAACCAAATGTCTAAAAATGAACAATTTGAAAAAACAAAAACTGTTTTTCGTTAATTCCTCGAGAAAAATATAGTAAAACTTGCTTAAATTAATAATACTTGTGGATACTACTTTTTATTTCGCATCTAATGGTGTAAAACAAGCGTAATTTTTCGACTAAAAAAATTTCAGAATTTTGCAAAATAATAAAAACAGTTTTTCGAGGAAAAATAAAGAAAGAGAATATATAACAGTAAATCTGAAGATATTATGTGGTCTATTGGGAAATCATGGTCATTTTTCAGTTATAAACACCATATTAAAAAGTTCCATTTTCGGGGTGAAAAATTAGAAATAGCGATTTTGATCGTTTTCCCCTTACCACCCCTCATCAAAATTAGAAGAAAATCGCTCAATTTTTCATCACCGAAAAAAGTTAAGGAAATGCATCAGGAAGTAACTATGGAACAAAAAAACTAACTCTACGTAATTCTGAGACTACCAAACATCCAAATTCTGTTGATACACGGTACTGAATGTTGCTTGTTTTTAGGCAATTTCTACACAAAAGTGTGAGATTGAGACGAAATATCAAATAAATAATTCTCAAAATACAATTATAAATGCCACTTTTATTTGTGATTGAATAAAGGAAACAAATTGTTGATACTTTACTCTTTTACATGTATATATTAGCTTCACAAAAGCATTGTAAATATCACAGCTATACCAAAAGGTTCAACTTTAAGGAATTTTTACTCAAACAAAATGGTAATTAACTCCAAGAAATATATTTGTGTCGATTGGTATATCAATTCAGTATTCTCGCACTTTTTTTGTTTTGTGCATCAACAAGAATTTTGCTTTCAATCTATAATCAAGAGCTTCGCAGTAGTAAGCGCATTTTAAAACCCAGTGTCGGATTTTTAGCTCGCAACAAATCTTGTAATAGGTGGTTTGATGATCCTTCAAGGTTCAGATTCCTCCTCTTCCTTTACAAACTACTACCCATAATGGTCAAGTTCATCAAGGCTGGTAAAGTATGTATCGAAAGACAACAGATTAAATTGGATGGATGAATATAGAAAAGATGAAAATTTGGATGGATTGACAATAATTTTTTGTAAATTTTGGAAAACGACATGCAATATTTTTCTTCTTTCGAGTTTATCCATACCACCACATTGGAATAGACAATAGAGAATTAAATCAATTTTCTTTTTGTATAGGTTGTCGTCATTTTGCAAGGCCGTTACGCCGGCAAGAAGGCTGTTGTCGTTCGTAGTAAGCATCAAATTTTATTTTTGTGGAGAGTTTTTGGCAGATTTTAGGTTGGAATATTGATACAAAATTTAAATTAGACCACGACGAAGGTACCAAAGACAGACCCTA
Organism: Mucor plumbeus; assembly: GCA_016758945.1. NCBI lineage: Eukaryota > Fungi > Mucoromycota > Mucoromycetes > Mucorales > Mucoraceae > Mucor > Mucor plumbeus. The sequence continues at coordinate 27,311 of JAEPRC010000175.1, forward strand.
CGGTTATGCCGTTGTTGCTGGTGTCGAACGTTCTCCTCTCAAGGTCACCAAGGCCATGGGTAAGAAGAAGACTGCCAAGCGTTCCAAGGTCAAGCCTTTCGTCAAGATTGTTAACTACAACCACATGATGCCTACTCGGTAAGTAGTGGTTGAATGTTCTGTTGATGGTAATAATGAATTAACATTGTGTGTGTGTTTATTTAGTTACGGTTTGGAATTAGAACAAATCAAGGGTACCGTCTCTGCTGAGACTTTCAAGGAACCTACTCAACGTGAAGATTCCAAGAAGGTAAATATTAAATTTGTGTTTTTGTGGTTGTGTTTTTTTTTATAGATATTAAATCATTATGTTTTTGAATATAGGTTATTAAGAAGCTCTTCGAGGAACGTTATCAAACTGGTAAGAACAAGTGGTTCTTCAGCAAGCTCAGATTCTAAGCTTATTTGATTTGCAATTACTCTTATTCTCTTCCCTTTTTGTACCTTTTTGTATAAAAAGAAAAAATAAACTCAATTAACAAATGTATATTTTACTCTTTTTTATTTGTTTTGGCGTGTTTTGCTGTTATCTGATCTCTCGCATGAAACTTTTCGTATTTATATGCCAAATGACAAATCAGTTTACCCTGAAAATAATGGCCCGGACAATAGTTTGTACCGGGCTTTTCTAGATATTGCGAGGGTGAATTAATATCTGCCTTAAGCTTTTTAATGAAAGTATCAAATCTATCTAGCAAACCTTGAGGCCATGATGAAGCATAAGGCAAATTTTTCGACAATTAATCAAATTTTATGCTTGAAGAATTCTGCTTCTGTTTGTTTCGGCTTTCATGTTTTGAAATAGTATTAATTTATGCGGCCGAGTGTTATTACATTTTCAAATATTTTCTTGAAATTTGATTGATTTAAAGCATACTGCCAAAAGTTCAGTTGAGCCAAATGTTTATACTTTTGATAATTTAAATATTAATTAGACTACGTAGCTACATTATTCAGGTACATTTGAAAATTTCCCTTCATTAGAAACATTACTGCTTTACATTTGTCTATAATTTATGCAGCAAAGAATTTCTACAATATCAAGTTATTTTATTTTTATATACAATGATGCATAATCAATTATAATTCAATTATTTCATGGTAACCAATTTGATGTCAAAGACAAGAGTAGCGTTCTTAGGGATGTCAGGAGGAGCACCACGTTTACCGTATGCCAAAGGAGCGGGAATAGTCAACTTACGTTCACCACCAACCTTCATACCAGCAACACCAATATCCCAACCCTTGATAACTTCACCACGACCCAAGAGGAAAGAGAAAGGCTTACCAGAGACATTCTTATCAAAGACCTTACCAGTAGTAAGCTTACCGATGTAACGCATACCAATTCTTTGACCAGATTTACAAGAGACACCATCACCAATTCTGACATCTTCAATGATGAGGCCATTGGGAAGCTTGGTAACCTTGTTCTTAACTTCTTGCTTCTTCTTTTCTTCCTTCTTTTTAGGTTCTTCCTTTTGTTTAGGTTCTTCCTTCTTTTGCTCCTTCTTCTTGGGCTCTTCCTTCTTTTGCTCCTTCTTCTTGGGTTCTTCCTTTACAGCAGGAGCAGCGGCGATAGCCTTTTGTTTCTTGGCAGGTTGTTCCTTGGGTGCAGCTTCAGCAGCACGCTTCTTGCTGACAACAGGCTTCTCTTCCTCTTCGGATTCTTCCTCGTCATCTTCTTCAATTTCTTCGGCAGAAACGAGATCGTCGCTGTCAATTTCATCATTAGAATCACCTTCTTGAGCCAATAACTCTTGGATTTGCTCAGGAGTAATTCCAGGAGGAAGGTTCTTCATGAATTCTTCGCTATCAAACTCTTCATCATCAGATTCAGAGTTTTCTTCCTCAGAGCCCATAACATCATCATCATCGTTGAAGACATAATTACCAGTCAAGTGAACAACATTCTCACCCTTGATGGCAAAGGTGACTTCCTCACCTTCAACGAAGGAGATATCTAAAGTTTGTTGTTCGATCTAATAAAAAATAAGTATATTATTTTTTATGAAATCAAAAATTATTTACCTTGTTGGGGATAAGAGTACAAAGAACAAATTCCTTGTTATCAACATTTACAGTGACAGATGTACGCTTGTTATCCTTGACACTTTCAGTAAGAGAAGCCTATAATTATGAAAAATAAATTAGCATTTACATTCTTGATTAAAGTATTAAGTAACATACCATGGCAATACGGAAAGGTGCAGAAACAATTTGACTGTAAGTCTTACCAGGGTGGCAAGCTAAAGCCCAGAAACCTTGAACGCTCATTATGTTATATGTTTGTACAAAGAAAGGTTTTTTGTTATTTTCGTTGCTCCTTTCAAATGTCTTAAAAAAAATTATCCTTCTAAAATGTATAGTCACCATCTATCATGGCTTTGCCGGCTTTCCAGAGTCACGAAAGCATTAAAGAAGTGTAGAGTAGATTATAGAACTGTTTAGTGTTGCAAATGCGGACCGCACCAAAAAAAAAACTATCAAATACAAAGAAATTTTACTTTTTTAAAATGTTTCAAGGATATTTTCAAGAGTTTAAAGCTCGATAGTTTTACTATTTGTTAAAAATATATAATAAGACATGCCAAATTATTAACGAGAAATTTTTTTTTGGTAAAAGTATTGATGATTATTGCATAAATATAAAAGACAACTTGAGCTTACATCAAGGAGAGAAAAAATGCAATTGAAATTTTAAATGGCGACACGTATTTTTTTATATCATGTTACATGTAAAAGCAATGTGCAATCAATGCATTCCCTACAATCTACTATTTGAATACTAAAAAGCAAAAAATGAAGTTTATATTTAGATTTAATCTTAAGAGTTTTTGTATTTGTCAATGAATAATACCAAAATCTGAAAGGGGATCTCTTGCAATTTGAAAAACTTTTATTCTTCTCTGTCTACGGTTAAACATATAATTTTTATTTACAATAAATTTTACAAAAAAAAAAAAAAAAAAAAAAGACTAGTAGGCATGTAGCATCTTTGATATGCTTTATTTGCCCTGATTGGATCAAAAAATGCTAAAGGATAGAAAAAAAAAAGGCATTGCAGTATTTCCACTCTAAATTCAGACATTTTAGAACAATTTCTAATTGAATTTTGGACGATTGTAATTGTATATTGAGACAGAGCAAAAATGAAATCTAGACAAAGTGAGAATGTAAATCCGTACAATCGTGAATAATATTTGGATGAATAAATTGTTGTTTCTAGATGATAGTTGTGTAATTTAAGCGTGTATTTTTTATGAATTGGCCTCATGCTCAAAATGATCAAAGTTGAAAAGGTACAGTGTAATACTATAGTATATAAAAATTGCAACACATATTGAAAAAGATAAAAATATCACAAGAGACAATAATATCTTGTAATTATTTTCGCTATAACAAAGTGAATAATCATTTCTTTCTAGACCTAAACAATTCTTTGAATACTCAATAAATATAGAGCATGACTTGTGCTTTCAAACATTCACATCATGGAGTAATGTAATTTGTCATTTTTCTTTGTCGATTCTGCTTATCCTATAGGTCAAAGATGGTGCAAATATCTGAATCATTATAGTATTATGTACTCTGCATCTTTGGCTTGGATATCGATGCTTCTAAAGAAAATAATGTTAAGTTTATGTACAATATCGTCGTATCAAATACGGTTTCTTCTTCAGGAGTTTAGATTATTACAGGCAAGTTCATTTAAATTAACTTTTTGAACCTTTTTCAATTTACCTTCTGAATGTAGAAATACTGTAACATACATCTGCCCATATACATTATCTATATGAGGATATATCAACTATTGATTGCAAAATATCTCTATTTTTATTCAATGTATCGATTCTGGCTATTTTTAGCTTTTATTATTATGTCTACTTTCTTGTGAATTATTGCGGTTAACGGCTTTATATGCTTACTTATAGATATTTGTATTTACTTATGAATAATTTTACATCAAAAAGCATGAAATCCTAAATAATGCCTTTTTGGGTATCTTAACTGTTTTAGATAATAAAAAAAAAAAAAAAGCCTTTGGAATTATAAAAAATGGTAGGCAAAACGTAACTGATAAAATTACCTGATATCCGTCCGTTGCTATAAACAAAGATACAGTTTTGAATATTTATGTTAGAAACCCTTTGTTTTGGGAGCATACTTGAGATCTTCGTAAATTGTAAACGCAAATTCTCTGTATACAAAATAAAGCAAAATCGGTAAATTTCAAAATTATATATACTTGAAACAGATCGTCTAAAGAAAAGATATTAGAATAAATTATTTTAAAGCCTGAGTGATACCCTGAAACACCTCAATCTTCTCGATGATCGAACTAGATGCAATTTCAAAAGCATATTTTGGCCATTACAAAATATCTGAACTCGGAAGGCATCTTACACATGGATGAAGCACTATTAAAACAACTAAATGCTAAACTCATATCTTCGGTTATTGCTTTCCCAATTATGATAAGTTATTCCAATACAACACAACGATTTGAGTGTAAAAGTTATTCATACATCTATATTTTTTCAAGCAAAAAATTCATTTTTCATTATCCTATTTTTAACTTTCATACAAACGTGCTGTGTTAATGCAATAATTTTGTTGGGCTTTTGTGCTATTTTATTTTAGAAAATATACATTCGGTAGATTTCATTATATAAACTTATAAGCCTTATTTTGGATTGATATCATGAGTTTTGATGGATTTTTCTAGATACTTCCTTTTAACGTAACAATTTTAAGCATAATTAATGAATAGAATTGCATATATGGGATATATAATATATCGTTTGATTTATCTAAAACAAGTAGCTTGCAATTGCAGATTAAAGAAACGTTATTGTCTACCTGAAGAATCTTCGCGGGTGCTGAAATTCAAGAGGAGGAGGAGGAGAGGGGCCTCAAAACAATAAAAAGAAAAGCCATGGATGGTTGCAGTAAAAACACAACTTTCTTAAAATTGATACAATGCTATCTAGGACCATAAGAAAATCAGTTCAGCAAATTAGATTATCAAAAAATGTATTTATTTTTTATGAATTAAGCAGATTTATTTATTATTTACTAAAACTCATTTCTTTATAGTATCGATATTCTTCAACAATTGCTTTAAAAAATTCACTTGACACAATTGAACATTATAATCCGGATATAAACGCCTTTATATCTATCAATGATTTGCATATTTTAAAAGAAAAAGCGAAAGCTTCTGATGATAGAAAATCTAAAGGTAAATAAAGAATCAAAGGATTGACGGTTATTATTTTTATTAAACTGGTGTAAATAGGAAAATCACTCAGTTCAATTGATGGCACCACCATTGCTATTAAAGATAATATTTGTACTAGTTTCTTACCAACCACTTGTGCTTCTAATATGTTGCGAGGTAAAATAAAAGGCCAATACACCAATAAGTACTAAATCAAGAAGATAGATTTCACATCGCCATATGATGCAACTGTCGTAAAATTATTAGATGAAGCTGGCGCATTGATTGTGGGTAAAACAAACATGGATGAGTTTGGTATGGGGTAAAGTATAAGCATACTATAATAAATTTCAACAGGGTTGTAACTTTTTTCTCTTGTTGGATTAGTTCATATAATGTGCATAGTGCATTTGGACCTGTTATAAACCCAATTGGATACAACAAGCAAGAGAAGAAATCCGCAGGTGGTAGTTCAGGCGGAAGTGCTGCTAGTGTAGCAATGAATATGTGTACAGCGTAAGCAATTTTTAGTTGTTGAATGAGTAAGGTCTTTTTATTTATATAAATATATAGTGCATTGGGATCTGATACTGGCGGATCAGTTAGAATGCCAGCATCCTACTGTGGGTTAGTTGGATTTAAACCTACTTACGGAAGATGCTCTAGACATGGATTAATTGCATATGCAAATTCATTAGATACAGTTGGAATATTGACCCGGAATGTACAAGATTGTTCCAAAGTCTTTGACATTATTTCACATTATGATATTCAAGATCCTACATCGATACCAACTGAATTAAGAAATCAATTAGATACACAACAAGAAACCTTGATATCTAAACTTAAAAGTCAAGGCAATTTAGAAGGACTAGTTGTTGGTATACCACAAGAGTTTTATGTTGATTCACTGTCATCTCAAGTGATTGGAGTGTGGAAAAAAGGAATACAACATTTGAAAGATTTGGGTGCAACCATTAAATCTGTTTCAATCCCTCACATACCATTAGCTTTACCTGCTTATTATATTATTGCATTAGCAGAAGCAAGCTCAAATTTATCGAGATATGATGGTATACGTTATGGTAAATGTTCAAACATTTATTGAATTATAGCATAAGATATTAAATAATTGAGTAGGCTATCGAAGCAGCGATATAGATCAAGCAGATCATCAGTTATTATACGAAGCGACTCGTACAAAAGGATTTGGGCATGAAGTACAAAGACGTATATTGCTCGGAACACATGTATTGACAGCAGGGTGAGCTATTAATCAGACTTTGTTGAACTGTTATATACTGATATTACCTAATAGCACTTTTGAAACACTCTTTTTACCTGCTCAAAAAGCAAGAAGGTTGATTCAAGATGAATTTAATCAAGTATTCTCACAACCAAATTTGTTAGACAGCAACAATGCAAATTGTGGAGAAGCAGATATATTATTGGTGCCTAGTGCGACATCTACTGCACCCAATTTAAACAAATCTTCTAATGCAGATAATGGTGTTGAGGAATATATAGATGATGTGATGACACTGCCAGCCAATTTAGCCGGAATTCCGGCTATTACAGTACCATTTAAAGAAAAGGATGATGAATACCCAATTGGATTACAATTATTAGGCCAATACGGATATGATAAATTTGTTTTACATGTAGCAGAGCAAATGATTAGAAAATAAATTTGTATTTATGAGATCAAATAATTTTAGAGCCGTTTATCCTTCAATCTATGTAGGAAAAATTTCGGCTAGTATAAGAACTATTTTGGCTACTTATCCATGCTAATCATTTCATTAAGAATATGCTGACTAGATTGCTAGGTGTCTGAATAATACATGTAGATTCCTTAATTGTAAATTGGAAAAAAATTCGGTTCCAGATTTTATAACATTTCAAATAGATAGTTTATCAAATTTTACACTTTCTTTTTCTTTTTCAAAATAAAAAGTATCTCAATATATTTAAAATGTTATAGTATGTTGCTTTATGTTTGTTTGTTTTTTTGTTTTTTTGTTTTTTTTTTTTTATAGTTTTTGCATTGTACAAAATAAACATTTGAAGTTTGTAAAAATAACGGCCATTCAAAAAAAAAAAAAAAAAAATATGTAGTTTAGCATTTTGGCTTGGCATCAGCATAGATGCATGAAAACTATAAATCACATAACTTGATATTTACCAAATACATTGAGAACGGTTTAGAAAAACTAGTTAAAAATGGTCCAACTTATAGGGTCATGATATATTAGGAACACTGCATACAATTTCTGTCAAATATATACGGTACATGATTTAATAAAACAGCAAATGTTTTATTAATAATGAATTCAGGGACAATGTTCCCTGTCGCAATATCGAGGACCCCACATCAAATATCAAATAGTACAATATGCTCAATAAGAAAAATCAATATAGAATTCAAGATAATTTAAAAGGTTTAATTATTGATGTACCACAAGCATTTTATGCTGAATTGCGAACCCATATTAATGAATAATTCAGGTGTGGCGTCAATAACACTAAGTATACATATTTTCTACAGACAAGATTCGAGTATGTTCCATCTCCACATGTTTGGTACCACCTGTTTCATTGATTTAAATGCCTTGAAGTTGTATTTTAAAAAAGACAAAAATGAATAAGTTGATGATTTTAGTTAAATGTTCTAGGCCATCTTGAACAATATTATATTAAAATCTATCGGAGTAGTAACAATGATCATGTAGATCATCATTTGTTGCTATAGAAACCCATTTTTTATATACAAATGGATTCGGATATGAAGTACAAAAGTTTATTATATGAATTGAATGCATTAATTGCAGGTTTGGTTACATTATTTTTTTTTTTTTTTTTTTTTTGTAAACCCTGTATATATCAAATTTTAATAAAGAATATATTTCCTCAACTTAATTTACATGAATGTGTAATAAAGAAACTAAAGAAGAATGTACATATTATTGGAACATCTAGTGCAACATTTACTGCGCCCAGTTCAAATGATGCTACTTACATATGTTATATGGTAATTTACGAATGATAAGATGACTGACCAGCCAAATTAGCCGCTATATTGTAGGACCTATTGAACAACCGAATAGTAAAATGCCCCAATTGAATTTATAGTTATTATGAACTTCGTTGTATATATGGGGCAAGAACAAATGATTAAAATGTTAATTTGCACGATATTTATTTCCTCATTATAAAATACAAATTGCATTATTTGTATATGACTAAAAAAAATAAGCCTCTCTTTCCTGAAAAGAAAAAAGTATTACCCCCACCTCCTTCTTTCTTTCTGTTATTTCGTTCTGTTCTTCTCTTTTCTGACTCTTTTTTTTTCTTTTCCCCCTTCTTTTTTTTTCTTTTTTTTTTGGGGTAAAATAAAACTTATAGATGGATTCATATTACGAGAATAATTTGAATGGAGAGGAATGCGAGGATCCTCATTGCCATGGTTGTCAAAAACCTATAGAAGATGGTTCAGTTGTGCAGTTTGGAGATGGTATTTGGCATTTTGAATGGTAAATATTAAAACTGGTTATTTAAGATGGAATTTAATGATGTCTATCACTTAAATAGTTTTCGTTGTGCAAAATGTCAAAAATTAGTCGAATGCTATAGCAATTTGTTATTATTAAGAGATGGAAGCCCTATTTGCGAAGATTGTTCTTATAGTTGTCATGCATGCTCAAAGACGATCAAAGACGAAGCTATCATGACAGGTACGAAAACAAAAGTGTTTACATGGCAACCAATTATTAATATTCAAATTACCTAGGTGACGAAGCTTATCATGCAGATTGTTTTCGTTGTGTACAATGTAGCAAGAAAATAGATGATTTAGTATTTACTCAAACTAGTAAAGGAATTTATTGTACAAAATGTCACGAGGCGAGAAAATTACTTCGAATAAAACGACGAGATGAAAGGAATAATGTACGTTCTGGATTTATTTATTTATTTTTAAAAAAAGAAATGTAAATTAATTTTCACAATAGAACAAGTCGAATGATATCAATAAATTAACCCCCCTTACATCACTTAACAATAACAATACTAGACCGGGTCATGCATTCAGAAGTTCATCAACCACCTCTATTGTAAATGCATACATTGATGAAAATTTACGTACACCTATATTGGAATCGAATGATATCAGTGAATTAAACGATATGTTGATGGGCCAAAGAAGTAGTGAAGAAGCCCTTCGAAACTTAATTGATCAAAGTAATTATACAGAACAAAACAGTGATGATACAGCGCAAGTTAGAGAATTAAAACGTAACTTAAGCGAGACAAAAGCACGATTAAAGGAGGTGGAGAGTAAATTTAATAAGATCAAGGTACTATTTACATGTTTTGGGCGCTTAAAACGTGAAACTAATTTAAATTAAATCATAGACAATTAGTAGAAAGGCGTTAGATGAATTTCATATGGTAAAAGACGGCTATGCTTCCGAGGTCCAAGCAAGAAGAGATGCAGAGAATTCAATTGTTAGAATAAAGAGTGAGCTTGTATTCTATCAGCAAGCTTCCATATTTAGTGGACACGATTTTATTCATTATAGTAAAGAAGAAATTGAAGAATTGAACCGTACTCGTGCTGATTTAGAGCAAGTTTGTCATGATCTTAGAACTGAAAGAGATAGCTTGGTAAATGAACTGGAAAATCACTCTAAAAACATTGAGAAACTCTTTGCGAGCCAAAAGCCTCAAGATCTTCATTGGGAAAGACTACAACATGCTTATCAACAACAGTTAGATTCGATGCAAAAAGACATGTCGAATGCCAAGGCAAATTACGCTAAACTGATCAAGGGCAGAGAAGACATTATATCTGATATGATTTTATTAAATACTAAAAATGCTGAATTGAGTCAATTAAACAACGATTTGTCTCGTCGTGTCATGGAAAGAGAACAAGAAGCCAAAGCAGTATTTGCAGGCATGAGTTTCTTGACCACACCTGCAGAGGAAAATAATACCACACAAAGCAATGATAGCAGTATTGGTAGCACAAACAACAGTAGCAATACAAAACATAGAAGAAATGCTTCTACTGGATCTATTGGTATTACACATTCTAATTCAATGACTGAAATCAACAAATCAGACAGTTTTACATCTCCAGCAATTGCAAAATTAGCTCAAAGGGATAGCTTTAATGGATCAGCAGCACCAAAACTATTTAAATTTAGAAGAAACAAAAGCGGTTCTGGAAAGCACAAAATGACCAACAAAAACGATGATTTGATATCTGTTCCTTACGATAATAACAACACAAGATCCTTAGAGCCGGTCTCAGAATCTTTTATGAAAAAGGAACCAGAAAACGTGAAAGCGGGAAAGCATCATTTCGCCCAACAAAAATTCTTGAGACCTGTTAAATGTGAAGCTTGTAGTGAAAAAATGTGGCGAGTAAACGAATTGAAATGTTCAGGTAAAAAGGATTTAATGTTACTTATTACCATAATTGATATTCATCTTGTTTAATTTTAGAATGTGGTGTTGTGTGTCACTCAAAATGTGTCTACAGTGTTCCACAAGCTTGCTACAGAAAATCTAGTTTGGACACAAATAAATCTGATGCAGATAATACAAGACACATGTTTGGTAATGATTTAATCAAGCAAATACAAGCTGAAAAGAGCAAAATTCCACTTGTGGTTGAGAAATGTATTGAATCAGTTGAATCAAGAGGTAAAAGAAACACTATAAGTTAATTACAATATACTAATTGCATTTATTAGGCATGGATTATGAGGGTATCTATCGAAAATCGGGTGGTGTAGGACAAATGAGACAAATTCAACAATCTTTTGAAAAAGGTGAATTACCTAATTTGATTGATGAGGAAAAGTGGAATGATATATGTGCTGTTACAAGTGTTCTTAAACAGTATTTCAGGGAATTACCTAATCCATTATTCACATATGAACTTCATTCGAAATTTATGGATGCTATGAGTGAGTAAAAACACTGTAAATAGATGTAATTGTAGTACTAAAACTTTAAATTAGTGATTGCAAGTAGTTCAGAGCAATTGCAGACAATGACTCAATTGATTCAGACTTTACCTATAGAGAATTTCAACACCCTCAAATATTTGATGGAACATTTAAACAGGGTTCAAATTAGAAATAAGGAAAATCTCATGACATCCAAAAATCTTGCTGTCATCTTTGGCCCTACATTACTTCGAGATCGGGATGAAAATCGAGATTTATTGGAAATGAATCATAAAATCAACGCAATTGAATTCATATTAAACCATATGAACACATTATTTGTGATTGAAACTATCATGGGAAGTGCTACTAACACTATTACTTCTTTATCGTCCACATCGAACCCTTCCATTTCTGCATCTGATCATCGTCGAATTCATTTACCACCACTTCAAAGCGGTGAAGATTTCAGTACTCTTCTAGGTAATTATCAATCTCGTACTGATGAGAGCACTACACTATCATGTTCCAACAACAGTAAAAATACAGCTTTGCCAGCAGTTCCACCACGTCAAAATGCTGGATATATATAAAACTGAAAAAATTGTATATACCAAACAAAACGACGAACCTTTTTTTTTATGCTTAACCTTTTATACATATTATATTATTATTCCCCTCCTCCTTTCCTTCTCTTTTGTTATTATATTAATATTTATATACATCAAATCATATATATATATTTACCGTTTCAACGGTTTCTTTTTCCGTATACATTATGCAATAAATGAATAAAATACATTCCTTTCTTACCATGAAATACAGCCTGAGGCACAAATTGCTTATTTAAAAATAAATAAGCGTTTACTTTTTTCCTAAATTTACATCAAAAGCTCTAGCATTATACCTTCATTATATTATCATAATTTTGACAACAAATTCATAAGTAAGATGGATTTTAATACTACGGTTTTCTTTTAGCTACCTGTTTGAGTAAACTCTGAATTTTCATAATTATCAATCTTTAAAATTGGGGAGCGTACCTTCTTTTCTAGCTAACCTTATAATAAACCATTTTTAGGATATAGTATGTATACTTCTTAAATAATATGAATTAGCTACATTATGCTACTTATTCCTAAATGTACACTATATCTCATGAATGACTCAAAAACAGGTAAAATTTACTGCTTTTTCCTTGAAAATAGGTCTTACTTTTTATGCTTGCTCTTCTTTTTTTTTCACTAAATAACTTCAAGAAAAAGTTATATGTCAATGTACCTGAGATGTTAAAGCTTAATTCAGAAATAAGTATTCAAAAATACCCCATTTTTTGCAGTTGGTATAACTTTTTCAATGCTAATGTTTCAGATTTTCACAGGTAATTTACTATTAAAAATTAAACTTTGAGCCTTAATATCTCAGCAGAAAATTAAAGTGTATCAGCACTTTTTAATAATAAAACTTATTTGTTTTAAAGTACTCCATAACATATTTAAGTATAAAAATTTTGAAGCACACTTTTTCAAGAATCTTTTTTTTTTATCCTTTTGTAATAGATTGTAAAATATTTGCTATATCGACCAACATAATTTTTATATTCATGTCATCGACCTAATTGATCTCTATTTGTCTAAATTTTATTTAAATAAATGCATATATAGTAATTATTCGCATTACATAGCAGTAAAGTAGCTGCATGAATTGTTTCAATATATTAATCATATAAATACCCAAGCAAAAACAGATATTAAAACTTGAGCGAAAATATCCGTTTTATTCTTTCCCCACTATTTTAATATTTTTACTTAAATAAATCTTCTATTAAATCAAAATCACAATACATCTAACTATGTGGAATATACTATGGATGATAGGATATTCACGGAAAAAAATATAAAACAATAGAAAGTCAACTAGATAATTGTAGGTTTTTATTATCAAGTTAACCGAAATATATTAAAACTGAGGAACTCTCCTTTGATAGGCAAATATTCCTCTTTATATAGTTTTCTATGGATAAATGTTCTAATACTAGTGTCGCTTGGCACCTCTATAGATTATTAATGATACACCAGATCAAGTCAGTTAGCATCTTCTTTATTGTGCTAAAAGCTATCTCAGATAGCTAGTCATATACTAAAATATGATCTTAGTCTAATATAGAGTAATCATTTACTTTATCCGAATATTAATTGGTCTTTTACTATAAACTGTCAAGATCTTATATTTCGGTGAAATAGTTTATTTTAGCTTTGAATTAGCATATCCTATTTAT